>MJUT01053666.1:181467-213528 GCA_002080005.1 Gigantidas platifrons
ACAAGTTACATATTAGTGAAATGATGATGATGTTCTCTTTGTACGAGAACAAGTTACATTTCAGTGAGATGATGGTGCTGTCCTCTTTGTACGAGAACAAGTTACATTTCAGTGAGATGATGGTGCTGTCCTCTTTTTATGAGAACAAGTTACATATCAGTGAGATGATGGTGTTGTCCTCTTTGTATGAGAACAAGCTACATTTCAGTGAGATGATGGTGCTGTCGTCTATGTACGAGAACAAGTTACATTTCAATGAGATGATGGTGCTGTCCTCTTTGTATGAGAACAAGTTACATTTCATTGAGATGATGATGATGTTCTCTTTGTACGAGAACAAGTTACATATCAGTGAGATGATGGTGCTGTGGTCTTTGTACGAGAACAAGTTACATTTCAGTGAGATGATGGTGCTGTCCTCTTTGTATGAGAACAAGTTACATATCAGTGAGATGATGGTGCTGTCCTCTTTGTACGAGAACAAGTTACATATCAGTGAGATGATGGTGCTGTCCTCTTTGTATGAGAACAAGTTGCATATCAGTGAAATGATGATGATGTTCTCTTTGTACGAGAACAAGTTACATATTAGTGAAATGATGATGCTGTCCTCTTTGTATGAGAACAAGTTACATATTAGTAAAATGATGATGATGTTCTCTTTGTACGAGAACAAGTTACATATCAGTGAGATGATGGTGCTGTCCTCTTTGTATGAGAACACGTTACATATCAGTGAGATGATGGTGCTGTCCTCTTTGTATGAGAACACGTTACATATCAGTGAGATGATGGTGCTGTCCTCTTTGTACGATAACAACATGTTTAGTTCGATTGTTATAGTGGAAGCCCATTATAGCAACCTATTTAATTTAAGTCTAACGCCACTTTCAACAATATGTCAGTTATGTCGTAGCGGCTACCACAACAGTCCTTACTAGTGAAAATATTTCGTTTCACTCTGATGATTTAAATTTGATATCTCTGCTGGTGAACTGTTAGTCCCCGATGGCATCATCCGCCTAGTAGTTAGTGCTTTGAGACTGACATTGTTTATTATATATATTTACTACCTAAATTTATAATTCCTAAATACTGTAATCTTTAATAAGAATAAGATAGCTCTCCCCAAGGTATATATGATATTAGCCGGTTGTGTGTATCATATATAGGACCTTTGGTTTTATTGCACCCAACAACTTTTAAACTATTTTGCTTTCCAATCTTTCCTGAAACATGTTGTACTCACTAAATTTGATATATATGCTTTCATTAGCAATATTTCAGCTACATCATGACGAAAACAAGTAGCATATCAGTGAGATGATATTGGACAAGAAGAACATTCTTTGTTTGTTTTATTTCTTTATTATCTTATTCTGCCTGTTAACAATTATCACCTTGGTCCAGGCTTTTAAGGTGATGGAGTTACAAAAAGAAAAAACATTCTCAGTTCGATGGTTATAGTGATAGCTGACTACAACAACATTCCACGTGTAGATATGTCGTTGCACTAGGATGATCTATTTTAGAGGGTTTGGGTTGTGGTGTGCAACGCAACTTTTACCAATATTTCAGCTATAACATGGCGGTCAGTTTCATTGATAAAGAAACCCGGAGTACTCAGAGAAAACCACCGGCTTGCCGCAAGTCACTGAGAAACTTTATCATATATTGTTGTATTGAGTACACTACGCCTGAGCAGGATTTGAATTCACAACGTTAGTGGTAGCTACGAATGCAACTACTATGATATCACGACCACGGTGGCCCCAGTACGAGAACAACATGCTTAGCTCGATGGTTATAATGCTAGCTCACTACAGATATGTCGGTTAAGTCGGATGATCTATTGTAGGTGTTATATAAATTTTAGTTGATGCCATTATAATTATATATATAGTTAATACTTTAAGGTATTTCACAGATATGTCAATATATAAACTTAATATGAACCCGTGCATTAAATATTCCTTGGTAAATACTTGTAACCACTTAAAGCAAATCATATGGCAGGTCTATTGTGAATGGTTTAAATATATTATAATGAATACTTGAGATGTGTCGGGGAGTTAATATTTGCGTATGAGTGATAATTTAACCCCAGTCACACCTTCTTGTCAACGTTAAATACATACTTATGAACTATTATATATGGATATGTATGTCATAGTATATGTGAGATATTAGTAATACCAAACTTTACAGTTAATGGTGTTCACAGAATAAATCTTTCAGAATTCCTTACAACTGTTCCAACATATATTTAAATCTGTTTCGACAAAATATAATACGCCTTGCTATCTTTTAGCGTTGCTACCCGAGGAATCAACAGATGAAATAATTTGGAGCGTCTTCCCTCAGTGGTATAATAGTTCCCACAAAGCCATTCATTGAAACACTCGTTTCGAGTGGATGTACGTCTATGTCACGGTGTAGGAAATTACACCATCATGGCATGCATACGACAACCTCCAACAGGTTCTCAATGAGTCAACCAATTCGCGAGATCGGTCGTTAATGAAATTTTGCAAATGAAGTAATCAACACTATATAAATCCTCAACTGGATTAACCTTGATAATCTCTTGCTAGTCATTAGTATTGCTGAAGCTGATCGGTTGAGGTGGCATTCCAATAAAAGCCAAGACCTGGATTTCCAACTTCATTTCCACGATTGTTTTTTCATGTTCAATGAGTTGATGTGAAAAGTGATATTGATGATATTGGTACTATTGTTTATCTTCACTGTTTAAACTTTCTTTTCATGATCGTCATCATTATTGCTGAAATTATATTGACTAGTTCAACTATATTGCTAGGTCAAGCTTGCAGATATTGAAGTAATATGCAGTATTAATGAGCAAATCAGCTACATTGTGATAAAGATGGAATTCGGAAAAATTTAGGTATTTGAAACATCATCTCTCACTTTTGTCATTACTGATTTTGATTGTACAAGGTCGTAGATATGCCTGCTATAGAATAAGTAGAATGAATGAAAATGAGTAAGAAGCCGTACAGAAGCTCAGAAGCCGTACATCCAATCAATCGAATAATTCAGAAGATCTATCATCGAACGAATGCGATTTATTCCTGGTTATGATTTGACCACCCTTCAACGTCAAGTGATCGATATGTCAGCTACATTTCTATGACTAGGAAGAGTTTCTAGGCGTCAAATGAGAAGTATGTCAGCTCTTTTAATGACAGATGTAAGCTTAAGCGTGGAGTAAGCATTACGTGAGCTATATTCATGATTAGAAAGAGTCTTAAGACATCAACGGAGTGGAATATCAGCTATATTCATGACGGGAATCAATTTTAAAACGTCAAGTGAGATGTATGTTAGCTATATTCATGAGAATAAGCTCTTAACCGTCAAGTGTGCAGTATGTCGGAGATTGTTCAAACGTCAAATCCACAACATACCAGCAATATTTATGGTCAGAATAGACTCTCAGACGTCAAGGAGGAGTATGTCAGCTCTATAGATGACGAGCTAGAATTTTCAAAAGACAAGTCAGTAGTATGTCGGTGATATTAATGACATGGATATGTTTGAACGTCAAGTGAGCAGGGTGTTAGCTATATTCATAACGAGAATAAGTTTTCAAACGTCAAGTTTGCTAAAATCATGACTTAACTAAGTATTCAAATTAGAGATCCAACCCACACAACCAACAAACCTGGCCCTACAATTTGATGTCAATACATGTTATGGCTTTCCAGGATAAACACATAAATGTAAGAAGCATGAATTCAATTCCACCACGTGTTTGTGCCAGTGTCAATTATTTCTCTATAAATCTAATTATATGTAATACAACACACATTACAATAATATTGTTCACATCGAATCTGAATTAATTCAATGTCTTCCATTCCAAGTATAATTAGCGTGATATGCTTGGGGATGACAATGAACAAACAGAACAAACAAGTTCAAGGTCATTCTAGTTCTGTATGTAGCTTAATTCTATTTATTATTAATTAATCTGACAGCTTTTTCTGCATACAGTCAAATTTGTATTAAGAGGTCACAATTGAGACAAAGAAAAAGTGATATTTTAAGACATGTGACCTCTTAAAACATGTTCAATTCAACGGAAGTTGTATATAACATGACAAGACAGGGGTGACCTTTTAATACAGATGACTGCTAAATAGAAGTGACCATATGGGAAGGTTTGACTGTACATATTTGAATACAATATCTAAATGTCTCTCACAGCTCAGATTTAATGATAGTTTAATACGTTACAATGTTAATGTGTGGTTCGCCATGCAATGAATAAATACGTTCGGGGTCATTATTAAAAACTGCCAAAACTATCTAACATGGATATGTAATGAAACGTTAGAGAATATCTAAGGGGCAAAAAAGGACAATCCAGAAAAAACTGGCAAGATAGACTAAGAAAAATCAAAAACACAACACAATAAGACATAAAGGATCTAACACCGGGAAGAGGGCAAGAAGAAGAATCTCAGACACCCAAGGGAATGATATCTGGTCTCCAATCTTTCCCGCGTGTGTCTGAGATTTTTCCGTCTTGCCTCTTACCGGTGTTTGATTCTTTTTCTGACCAATGTATCAAAAGGATATTTATATTTGACAGCTATGCACTTTTAGCAGACGAGGTAAACAAACAGAGTTTCCCCTTAATTTGCGTAAGCGTGTGTTTTTTTTATGTGTAACGCATAATCCGATGCGGAAGGGATGCATGTTTCTATGGTAACCTAATTTTCGGGGGAAATTGATTAGTGGTTGACTAAATAAATACACAAAACGTAAATATTTAAACGATTTTATTGATACAATGACATTTTGCGAAACGTAACATTTTTACGGGAAAAGTAGCGTGAAATTATTATCTCAACCACAAGGATATCTCACACGGCTAAAAATAGGAACTGTGCTGTCTCACTAGTGAGAAAAGATAATCCGAAAAAATAAGTGAGTAAATGGGTGAGTGGTTGCTGCATAACGCCAAATCAACAATTTGTCAGCTATATCATGGCGCTAACAAGTTACATTCAATGGAATGATGATGATGATAATGTCTGCTTTGTACTAGACCAACACGCTTAGTTGAGTTTTATAGTACTTACTCACTCAAACAACAATCCAAGGATAGACATGTCGCTCCACTCCGGCATAGTATCTCAATTCTGAACCACCTATCATTTGCTCTTGCTCTTACAACAAAATGCTTAGGGTAGACTAGGAAAATACTTTCCGGTATGACACGACATTGGCAAGAACCCACGATCTACCACCTTCAAAGCGAATCATGATAATTTCTAAACCACTGATATTGTTCCGAACAGAAAAACATAGTTACATAAAACAAAGATGGAAACACCAAAGTGGTAACCAGAAACCGTAAATCGTAGAAGGACGAGGAAAACAATGGATAAAAGAAGAAAACGTCAAGCAATGATCTGCAAATCACTATTGAGAAAACTGAAGAAAGCTTCACATTTTCCTTTCAGATAACACTATTGTTGAAATCGATCATTTGGCGACAAATGTAAATTAGTGGTATTTGATATGCTTTCAATATTTATAAGATGCCTGGCTTACATTATCAGTTTCCCATAGGTTATTGAAAGTTCACATTTTGACAGTTGTATGTGTAAGATTTCCAATCAGACCATTTTCAAAATCTAATCGTAAAATCTTAGAAACATAAGCAAAATCGATACCCATGACACATATCTATTTGACCTCTTGGTCCCTGGCTTGTTTAACACATACTTCAATAATCAGCATATAAAATGTCTAACCAACATTGACTGCAAAATCATATAACACTTCTGTTCTTCATTTATCATTTAAAACATTCTTTTATTCCATCTCAGACATAATATTGATATAAAGCAAAAATGTATATATGTGTTGTGATCACATAACCACCGCACAGTATTAGTAAGACAAACTATTGACAACAGACACTAAATACAACGTTAAGCATTAGATAGGTAAAGATCCATCGCTTTTATTGCTGTCCTACAATTTACAGTAGGGTCTTCAACAATGACTCTATCTCATCAGTATTGTTAAAAATGTTGTTATAGTGAAAACCGGAACCTTTTAGCCGTAATGGAAGCGGGAGGTTTGGCCCCGTAAAATATGATTCAACCCAACATTTCTTTGGAAATGCAAGTACCAAGTCAGTTCCATGGCGGTTTTCCCAGCTTCCCGGTTGTTGACTGATTTTGTCTGTTTGTTGACTTATGCGTTTTGCCTTTCCATTTGGAAGATTGCTCGATGTTCGGTATTTTATTTTTTACACTTAGCCCCACGAAATCAATCCGGCAGCTTAGTGGAGTAGGAATTGGATCCTCTTCAGGAGTACCTGAGTTCACCTCCTATTTTAAGTGGGGCTCGTGTTATTAGATTTTTAGTTTTATATGTATGTTTTATAACTCGTTGTTTGTCCTTTTGTACGTTTTCTTTCGATCATTGTGTTCTCTGTTCTTCTTCGTTATACAGCTTATCATTACTCCTTTAGAAAAAAAGGACGCAGTCGACACGCAGTCGCAAGTTGCTTGCACAGGATCGGTGGTTCTCTCCGGCTTCCTCCACCACTAAAACTGGTTGCCATGATATATCTGCAATATTGCTGAAAGTGGCATTAAACATCAAAATTCAAATTCAGATTACCCCTTTAGTATCTTTAAATTCGTAGTAGTGGTATTGTTGTATTTATGTGAATGATGAACGCTATATCTGGGCATCTTTGTAGTGTAGATGCCATTTGTTGAATATAGTGTTTCATTACACAGACAGGATTATCAATAAGAAAACAAAATGCGTGTCACCGACAACCATAACCTTTCTGAAAGCGTCCACCCCTCTACAAATGGAGGAGAACTTTGGTGCTCCGGAAGGGTAAACAGTTCGTCGTTTTACACTAATTACACAGCCAGTGATAGGTCGTTGAGGAAAGGACAGGGAAATGCTTATGACAAGCGGAAAATATATGTGGTCATTTGTGACACAAATATTCCGTAACGGTTGATCATGGTGGCCACCTTAAAACTGTCAAAGTAACCAAAAAAAAAGGTCAAAACGGCAGGCAGTGGTAGAAACACAGAAAGCGATTGAGCAACAGGAACCCTACTCAATGCCATTGGCGAACCCATGTGCAAATCATGTATCACGAAATGTTAACCCGTTTTACTAGTGGCACACGTCGTGCTACCCTATTAATGATCCAGATATAAGTCATGATGGACGATCAAAGACTGTAACTTATCAAATGTCAGACATATATTCCTTGACGATCAGCAAAGGCATGACAGCGACTATAAGACCGTCTAAATTACGAATTCAACTTGTGCTATGGAAATTTATTGCTTGCAGTAAACAAATATCAATAGGATCCTGGACGAAAAACAACTACTGGAATATTGTGATGAGAACTACATATCCGGTACGGATCTTCTGGAATGTTGGAATGCAGCCGTAGCTTTTTTCGATAGGCTATTTTATTTAAGTTGGATTAATATAATCAGCATGATGACCATAGTCGCCTGTCAAAGTATTTGTTTGTAATAAGAGTAACGCGATGGGTGCTATATGTGGAGAAGAAATACATTAACTACTTTCACTTTCGTTTTCGGTATCGTATTTTGTAGATCATTGTGTGTCTTTTTTTGGGGGAGAACATATGCTGTAATGCCATATTTCAATCGTTTCCTATGTTCAAACAACCGTGGTAAAGTACAAAGAACTGATTAGACCTTGCTATATTATGCAGATTTGGGAAATTCTTGCCCGCATTATTACATTTAGTTTATGATGATTTTATTTATTAAATTAACAAAAGGGATAGGACACAAGTTTTGCCAACTATTATTACATTATTACATCAATAGGGATATTTGAGATTTGAGAACATGCTAGAAAAGTCAATGGTATGTGTATCAGGGATTCTGACTTCCCTACGATTTCATAACGCTTTAATTTTAGACCTGTTCCAAAAGTGTGGTAATTTGTGTTTCTCGTTCTATTACGTCATATTTGTTATTCTGATATGCTGCATGATGTCATTACACATAATTGCATTGATTTCGTATTAAAATTATTTTTCAATTAGATTATCTAAATTATATCACATTATTGTAATTCATTCTCCTTTATAGAAATGGGAATAATTATCAATTACAGTCGGGGAATAATATTATAATGTGTAAATACTTTTCAATCCAAGGACATTCGACATTTATTCATACCAGATTAATGTAAACACAAGTATTTGGTTCATACAGAGTTCACACATAAAGGAAATTCTGTCATCTAGAGATTCTCCCACCTGTTGACAATTATATATTTAAGTGGATTAAGCAGTGTTATTTGATTTGTCGGAAATGCAATTGCAGTACAAAATTATTATGAGAAAAAAAAAACAATAAATGAACAAAACATACCACCATAATGTGATACATATTATTAGTTTTTTCTTCGTGCATGTCAACTCTTGGCATACGATGCAAAAAGAACATAATCGGTTCAGCCGTTTCGGTAGCGTAATGGTTAGCGTACTCGTGGGTTTGAGCCCCGGTCGGGTAAAACCAAAGACTATAAAATTGGTATGTCTTGTTTTTCTACTAAACACGAAGCATTAAGAAGACAGAGCAAAAACTCGGTTGTCTCGGAATCAGAATATTGTGTCCGAGTGGAGCGACATGTCTACCCACGGACTGTCTCAGTGAGCTATCACTATCGAAATCCAACTCAGCGTGTTGGTCTAGAACAAAGCAGACCTCATCATCATCTCATGGTATGTCAATGATATGTCCATAAGCATTAACTCAGACTGTAAATTACTTCTGTACGCAGATGACAGTACTATTATGTTTTCTCATAAAAATCCTGAATTTATCTCTCAAAAACTTGGTCAAGAACTCGGGTCCTGTAGTGAATGGCTCGTTGACAACAAACTTTCTCTCCACCTTGGTAAAACAGAATGCATTCTTTTTGGTCCAAAGAGAAAATTAAAAAATGTAACTGAATTTCAAATTAACTGTAATGGTCATATAATAAATTCACAAAATAGTGTTAAATATTTAGGCATTGACATTGATCAAAACCTGTCTGGCGAAAAAACAGCTAACTCTATTATTAAAAAGGTTAATTCCCGGTTGAGGTTTATGTATAGAAAGGCAAATTGTCTATCTGCCGAAACGCGGAAAACTTTAAGTATGGCACTTATTCAATGTCATTTTGATTATTCTTGTTCCTCCTGGTACGCTGGTATAACTCGTGCTTTAAAAAACAAACTGCAAGTGGCACAAAACAAAACAGTTAGATTCATCAAAAACATGGGCCCAAGAACTAGTATAAAACCAGCTGAATTATCTAGTCTAGGATTTTTAAATATTGAAAACAGAGTAAAACAGCTTCGATTGAACCATGCTCATAAAATCTATTATGATACATGTCCTTCTTATTTGAAAAATAATTTCATCAAAATTAATGAACATCATGCCCACAATACTAGATCAAGTCAGATTAATTATGTTACACCAAAAATTAAAGGCATCGAATCAACAACATTTTACTACAATGGAATCCATGATTGGAATTCTCTACCCGATTCGATCAAATCCATCAATGATTTGCAAAGATTTAAAAAAGAAGTGAAGTGCCACCTGATACATACCAGTGAGGAACGGGAAAGACGTGTCATATCATAATAATGACAATTATATATACATATATATTTTCATAGATAGCGTACTTATTTTAAAATTAAGTAATCCCTCTACCCGCTCATGTTGATCTTCTAATGTCCACTTGAACTTTAAGCTGATACTTATAAAGGACCCCATTGGAAATAAGCTGAATGGCTTTCATGGGCTATCCTTGGTGAGAAAGTTCTCAGCAGCTACAATTGGTGGATTGAAGTTTCAGTTAAAGATGGCAGTTTTATGTTTTATTTTTAACTTAACGAGAAATTTTTAAACACTTGTGTATGATGTTGAAATTTTTAAACCTAAATATATTTTACCTTTACCTTTACCTTTTATGGAAAATTAACTCACTCACTCAATCACTCATAATCGGTTGTATGTTTTGGGTGAATGATGTAGCCTTTAAATAATTATTTCTTCGGAAAACCGTGGCATAATGCAGTATGATCTAATTTCTCTCAATGGACACACCACCCGTTATTTGAAATGTCCGTAAAAAATTGCCTCCCCGCTTTTTACATATAAAACTACATTGAAAAGACCCTCCTTTTATGTAATAGCTTACAAGGACTGAACGCTGAAAGCTCGATGTCAGTCCAATTATTTCTATATGTTTCGTTTGTCATAGTCACAGTTCGGTCTTTGTTCTCCTTCATGACTTATCCCGGATTTGTAACAAATGTATCACGACGGGTATCACTAGTGGAGCAGGAACTTCCAGTCTGAGCACTTTAATTCACTCCCGGTATTTAGTGGGGTTTGTATGTTCAGCTTTAAATTTTCTGTGATGTGTTTTTTTTAGATTGTTATCTGTCCTTCGATTTACGGCTTATCATTACCCATTTTGTATCTTCAAACTTTTATTGTATGGTATATGACTCGCCATTAAGGACAGGACAAACATGATTATCGCTCGCTGATGTTATTGCGACAACATATTCCTCTTTTTAATCTTTAAGTAATAGGTTGATATGAGTGTTCGTTGGTCGGCCTTTACTAAACTTATCATTCTTATCTTATCATCATATGCCCTTCTCCGTTGTAATAATTAAATCATCCCTCTGTAGGCCCGTCTTAATACCACATGATTAGCCTTCCAGGTGCAACCATTGTACTCGACCTGCATGCTGCTTAGAAGACTTTTTGTAGTGAATATAGCTGAACATCTACGTAAAAAGTAAAAGATCCATTATCATTTGTGATATGGATATTTTATAGCGGTCGTTCAGATTGTGATGACGAACGTAGTATTTTTGTAGCCATCACTTCAACTTAGGAGCTATGTATCCTTATTTGAGTAACTTTTGCGTCAGCAGCTGACGCCAGTCGTAGAGATTTGTGTTTGATCTTTTTCCCTTGAGATTTCAAGGTGAGGGTCAATGTAAGAAGCATACTTTTGAGTATCAGTAGTATCTTTAACCTTAAGCTCAAGAAGCATACTTTGGAGTATCAGTAGTATCTTTAACCTTAAGCTCATTTGGATAGATGCGATATAGATAACCTCCGAAAAGAGAACTTTACAATGACAGGAAATCATCTACATAGCGGAAGCTGGTTTAAAGGTCTGGGCTAAAAATATTTCTTGATAAGCCCTTGAAGTCTGCCGCATGAGCATGTAGAAACATGACTAAGTCATCTAAAGGAAATTTGGCTTGAAAGTTCATTGTGTAGTTCTCCACCAGGTTAAACATTCCGTGTCCCCCGGGAAGCTGAAGATTATCCTTCTTGTAAGCCATGCTTTAAAGCGCTTGTAGGAATCGAATGAAAAAAATAATTAAAAAAATAATAAAAATAAATTATATTAACAAATTTCAATATCTATCATTCAAGGAGTAAATATCAAATGAGAAATTCTTCAACTTGTTGTCTAATTTCTACGGCTTTATGATAAATATAACAGATAAATGTTTAACATTCTGCTAGGGTATTGTTGTTCATCATTTTAATCAACGATAAAACTGAAATACTGCTAAATGTAGCGTTCAACACCAACCAACAAATCAATTGATCCCATAATGCGTTCGTCATTACTTACAGTTCTTTGTAGGAGGACTTTATTTACGTTATTTGTATTTTTTTGCGTACAGTAGTGTTGTACACATATTGTGTTGTGTTTTGTATTATTTTTCTTCGTCGTGTGTACTATGTGTTGCCAGATTCTCTGGATTGTCCATATGTAATTTCCCCTTCAGTATTCTTTAACGTTTACTTACTTAATAACAATAAGAATCAAGTGAGCCTCTAGTTTTGTATATCTAGATATAATGTTTATGTACTCCAGCTCTAATTGATATTTTAACATTGACTTACTGATATTTTCTTAAATTTGGCATTAAACACCAATCAATTAATCGTATGATCAGCCAATTTAATAACAATAAGAAACAAGTGAGCCTATGGTTTTATTTATCTAGCTATGATGTTTATGTACTCTTCTCCTCTAATTGATATTTTAACCTTGACATAAAAACAAAGATGTAAATACATGTTAAGGTATATCTCTGTGTGAGTCAGACTTGTTGTTGGAACCGATCATATCATAAACTTAACATGGCTATTTGTTCAATATCTCAGAATCACAATTATATACATTACAAATGGAAACATTCTTTTGGTCACGTACTGACCACAGTCTTGGGTAAACAAGGGAAGATACTTATCGTGGTATTGTTCGCAAAATGTTAATCAGCAAAGTTAATATTGTAATTTGCTGAAAATTGTGTTGTTCATCTTGTAAGTATGTATGTTTGTGATGTGTGTTCTTGTAATTTGCTTTGTGTTTGACTTTGCTCGATTGCATTTTGTTTCTTGAACCTAAAGTTGCCCGTGTGAATGATTTGCCACATTCCAATGTTTGCCTTGTTTTTCTCGGACGTTCATTTTGATCTTATTCCTGCCTAAAAAAACTCGATACTCGTGAGAGAGACATATAGCATAATTTCTCTGTTCCAGAACGTAACCGCTTTGAACGGGATAGCTGTGTCTTGTTCGTAAACAATAAAATGTGCCAAAAAAGTAAAAAAGGTAAATGAGAAGCCTTAAAGCAAAGGATAGACAATACCGTAGTAAAATAAAAATAAAATGAAAACAAAAATTAAAAGCAAAAAGCAATAACCCACAAAGCACACCACAGACTACTAATCACTGAGCAGTGAGTACCAGGAACCACAATAAAATAGAATGATTCAGATGATGAAGGGTAATCAGTTCTTTTCCATTGCTAGCACCACAATCCAGCCGCATCCTTTTGTATTGTTGGCACCAAGATCCCCCTCACCTCTGTTTCTACTTTTTCTGAAGCTCGTACAAATTATTTCTTGGTTATCGCGACAAATGTACATATTTACTCTTTGAGAAATTATGTTATTTATTAAACAGAAATACTGACGTTAAACAACAATAAGCCAATAGTCTTTTTTTAAAGAACAAGTTTATGAGGTATTTATTATCATCTATTATCGTGTTGCTTAACCGGCTTAATTTGCTCATTTCTTTAATGACCGGAAAATAATTATAATATTGAAATATCGAACGAATGTAATAATATAGTATTCTCGGTATTTGAGCAAATGAAAATCTTGATTTTCCGGAATTGTTTTGCTTTGTTTTGTTTTGTTTGTTTTTATTTGCACTATTTTTATATTTAATACAAATAAACGTTAGAGAATACCGAAGAGGTAATCCGAATGGACAATCCAGAGAAGCTGGCAACATAGGGTACACAAGAAAAATGAAAACAAAACAAATAAATGTTATAGAATACCGAAGAGGTAATCCGAATGGACAATCCAAAGAAGCTGGCAACATAGGGTACACAAGACGAAGATAAACATAGCAAAAACACAACACCATTACATGCAACCAAACACGTAAGTAAGACATGCGCCCTCCTAAAACAACTGGAGGTCAAGACGAAGCGAACATTCTTTTTATGCGGAAAGTGTAGCTTGATTGCATTTTCAGGACTTTGTTTCATGGAAACGATTGTATTTCTAGTCTGAAATTTTGTTGTTAAGTGTTAAGTGAACAGTATTACAGTAGTTCTTTGTGGAAAAGAAAATACTTTTCGGATGGGTAATGTCCTTTGCTAGGAAAAAGTAGTGTTCGTATCACATCAACCACTTAGCGACCAAGGAATATGTGTGGTTACTGGTGGCTTGTTAGTTAGTAAAATACGGCTATCAATTGTATTTACATATGACGATTGCTTCAATGTATTGTCTTACGATGGCATGTACACTACACATGTATTTAATATTTAAATAATTGCTGCTGGGAAGTCTTGTGTTCTGGTTCGCATCATTCACATGAATTTACAATTGCGTATCTTTGACTGATACTTGAATGTTGAGTTGTCCTCAGGTTCGCGGGGCCCACGTGTATTTAAAACTGCGAATAACTGATGGGGCAGGGATTCATTACACTTCCGAAGCACCTGCGTTAATCCCCGGTTTTATTGCGTTTCGTATTACTCGATCTTCAGTTTTATGGGTATGTTTTGTAGACCGTTGTGTTGTCCGTCCTTCTTCAATTTGCGGAATCTGATTACCTCTTTGAAATCGTCTAGCTCTTCTTATTTATCTTGAGGTACGCCACATTCGCACTAGGTTACAACTGGTGTCTTTCCAAATGCAAAATATACATTGTATTTAAGATAATCAACAGCTGTTTATCCCCATCGTCAGCGCTATAAAAAAAAACATCTATCTGAAGAAGATCTAATTGTAATCAGATTTATAGATTTATGTCAACTATATCTGTATACAGTATATAAATGTATTAAGGAATATTACATCATACAAATATACCAAGCTGTTGGAGTATTGTTGTAGAACATATAAAAAAGGAATATATTGCCTTGTAATCCATATATGATTCATAAACGTTGGCTGTTGCACTCCTATTGATAAATATATATTTTTGATACGCACTTACGATAGCCTCGACAAGTTTATTTTATAATGTAGGTCACTATATACTTTTGCTATAGGACAAGGTTTAAATCGAATAGCATCTGTCAGTTCGAATAAGATAAATAATAAAAGACATACGACATATCGCGAATTAGAACAAGCTTGCTGAGTGAAGCCTCCCTTATAATGACTATCCATTATCGCCATTTTTACTCGAGGCGATAAATGACAAAGTTGACGTTTAATTAAACGATGCTCATGGGGAGAGTAATAACTAATACGAAGCAATACTGATACATTTGTTTCTATGTTTCTTCTCTAACACATAATCAATTCTTTAAATAGAGGTTTTTAGATTTGAATATGGAATTGTGTCATAGAAGAGAGAAAGATGAAATGGTGTATTGCTGCTATGAAAGTAATGATATATAGAACTAAAAGTTTCCAGCAAGGTTTATTTCAGACAGTAGATCTTGAGTGGGTTGATGGAACAATTATTTCCATAATTAAAGTGAGAGGTACTATAAATATAGATATTATGGGATACATTTGCATTGTGACTGGCTAGCCATGACAACTTTTTTATAAAACAGGGGTACAAGTTATACGGAAGGCACAAAGGGAGTTGCATCACTTAAACAGGAGTCACTCATGCACATATTGTTCGTCGGTGGAGTTTAATATTTAACTGGCATTGTACAACTCTGGCGATTGACTTGTAGTACATAGATAATAAACTAGAGGGGGTTATGGTGTTTAAAGCCATTTTCAACAATATCTTGGTTGTCAACTTTATTGGTGGAAGAAACTGTAGTATCCAGCGACAACTACTGACCTTCCACAAGTCACTGACAAACTTTATGGCATATTGTTAAATCGAGTACACCTCGCTACGAGCAAGATTCGAAGTAAACACTTGAGGCACTGATTACATTGGTAGTTGTAAATTAAACTACAATATGATCACAACAACGACGGCTCTGAAAATATCTAGATTCAATTCATATACACCATATTTAGCTTAGAATTTACTTTTTAGAAATACAATTTTAATTAAATATACAACATCTTGAAATAATACTGAAAACTTATGATTCTAGGAATACATTGTTATTATAGCATTATAATTATACCATGTAGCTATCCCTTACAAGAAATCAATAAACAAATCTTTATGTAAATCACAAATTACCGTTATCTTTTACATACATCACATAAGTTACAATTGACGCCACAGGAAGTATTAATCCATACTGCGAATGGAAACGATTCTAGCAATGAGGGTATTACCAATATAGATTTTCCACAAAAAATGCAACATATTACTAAGTTAAAAATAAGTTTTCCGCTTTGATGATCAATTAAGACATGATTATGTAATAGTGAGTCCCAATAGAGCCTCCACTTTCTCAGTAATTGCATACACTTAGCCTTCACCTTCCAAAATAATATTGGTAATGTTTTCAACCATGCGATCTGTTTTCAATTATCAATACGTCCTTGACATTTGCGTGTAAAGAAGGAACGATAAATCAATACAGTTACTGTGCTGTGTTCTTTTAATGTTAATCAATGAAAGACACTAGGCAAGTCTATTAGTTATAAATACTTCATATTCTTAAGATTAACTTGATTGAGCACGAAAGTAATATAATAAAAAAAAAATTAAAAAAATCCCACACTATCGCAAGAGTTTCAAAATCTAAAGTACATAGTATCCAATGTATTGCGCGTTACACGTGTATAGAAAGAACTTATTCAGATGATAACGTAAACCAAAGGGACTAAATAGAATAGTCAACTTCAGATAAGGTCACATATTACTGAGGAAGATATCATGGTTATTTTTAAGGCTACATTTTTTTAGGAACTGGCAATGATATAATGGTAGGATATAATAGAGAGTGTGTGATGATGACATCTTAGTAGTAAGCCAACACGCTTTACTGTGTGCTTTTACTTCTTGCTCTCTGAAACAAAAGTCCATTTCTAGAAATGTCGGACACATTATTGTCCTAAGCAACCGGTCTTCGTTTCGCTAGGGATACAGATAATGTTGTTTAGCAACTGGTCATCAACGAAATGGAGCGCTAAAGAAACAATAGAGTGGTTTAAAGTATGTATGTGGCCGGTCACTTATCTCGCACTAGGCTCTCAATAGCGTCTCTTTTGTAAGGTGTTTCGGGTATTCAATTTACTACTGTTCACAGCTGGCGGACACGGTAGTCGATAAGCTATAACTGTTGATAAATTCTTGGAGCTGAGTGTCATATTTAGAAATAAAAGCTTGCTCACATATTGACCATTATGAAGTAAAAGTGAAAATAAACTAATAAAAAATAAACCAAAAATAAACCAAAACAAACAATCTTCTAGACTATGCCGATACAAATCTCAATCCAGAATAAAAACCACAAGTTAGATAAACTACCATATTGCTTGGTTGATTTATATATGTATACATCTTTTATTGGAATTTACCGGTCCTATATCATGTAATCATTATTAAACTAAGGTACTCCCCTTCAGGTAAAGCTGACCGTTGAGCCGTACTTGATGAAGGTTATTCAAGAAACACGTAGATCGCACTGAATTTAAAATATACGTTTGAATTACATCAATATCTAATTAGTGTGATTAAATACATAATTATTGATTATACCTATATCAGAATGTATACGTGATGTTCGGAATGGTCATTGTCAACGTTTTCCCGTTTTTCTCTTCTTCTAGGGTTCACAAATACAAAGATCAATAAACTATGCTTAAGCTATCACAGTACATTGGAGATGATTAAAATAGAAAAGGGTGTTTTTTCAATGCTTCGTGCATAAAACCTGGCAGGTGGATTGAATCCTGAACAGTTTGATGTGTTGTAAATTGCAGTGCGTGAGATTGTCATATTAAATACTGTTCTCTTCCGTAGTCAACTGTTCAATGTTTTTATAATTGAACAGCATAATGAAAAAAAAACAAATAGTCAGTGATGGTCAACAAGTCCACCATTATCAATTAAAGAAAAAAAAGGCCTCAGCAGCATAGCTAAAATCGGCTACAGTCATCAATGCCTAGTTCACCGAAACAACAGTCCACACATAGACATGTCTCTCCAAGCTCCAAGGATTTCGAGGCAACCGGTATTCGTGTTTATATCTTAGTGTTGTATGCTTAGAAAAGACGCAGCAAACTCCAACTGTGCTGTGCGCTTGCGTGACCCTACCTGGGATCGAGCTCACGATCTATAAGCACGACCATGACATTACCATATTGTATATTTGTAGCGCATCATAATAACTAGTGCCAAATATAAACTGCTAACATAATGCATTTTGGTTAGGGTTGTGTTGATTAGTACGTGAAAATGAAGAAATTCAGAGAATGTTTTCTATGATTATTGATAAATTCTGCGACTGGACAGTAATATTTAAAAATTAAGGTTTGCTCACATATTATCCATTTTTAAGTAAACAAAACAAAATACAAACAAAACCAGAAAGGAACACAAAAATAAAAAACAAAAACAAAAACAAACAAAACCAAAAACGATTTGCTCCAAGGGATACGACAAGATAAACGATGTATGTTTACACTGCAACGCATATCACATCCGTTCCCATCCTTCATGTTTTGTCATTATTTTCCTTCATTTTCGACACTGTTCTTATCTTTTGACTGCTTTCGAAATATGAACGCTCTTGATATTTTTATTAGCTACATACAGATTAATAATTAAATCAGCTTGTATACGTTCAGATATATATCACTCACTGTAGCTTCTTGAACACATTTCTAATATGGAAATTAAAAATTATATACGTTTAAGCAATCATACATGTGTGATCTTAGCTGATTTTGGCTATTCTGTTTAAGTCCTTTGGTTTTCTTGCATCCATATATTTACAAAAATAGTTTTAAATGGAGCGTACCTGATGACGGTTATTCCAGTAAAACACCGTGCGCACTGTATTTGATATCTACGTTTATATTACATTAAAATCTAATTAGTGCGTCTAAATACCTAAATATTGATTATATCACTACCATAAAGTGTACGTGATGTTCTGAATGGTCAATACCAATGTTTTTAACGTTTTGTTGCTTCTTTTATAGTTCACAACTGCAAAGATCAATAGACTATGTGTTTCTTTTATGCTATATATACTGTCATTACTCCCGACAGCACATTGGATATCTTTGAAATAGAAAGTAATGTCCTTTGGCTGTGGGGAATATATAAAGTACAATTATTACTGTCAGTACAATGGAATCGTGATTGCAATGCTTCGGACATGAAAACTATCAGGTGTTTTGAATCGTTAGCAGTTTGATGTGTCATACATTGTAGTGCAGTGCGTTGAATTGTCATTTTGAATACTGTTCTTTTCTTTAGTCCACTGTTCTATGTTTTCATGTTTGAACAATATTATGAAAAGAAAGTTTGATCAGTGATGGTCAACAATTCCACCAATATCAACAAAACGAGCAACCACCTCTCAGCTGACCTCGCTGATCTCCCCACGACATACAAGTTTGACAATCCTATCTTTGTGGAGCAAGAAAATCAAAAGCCCTAAGCAAGATAGCAAAAATCCGCTAAGGGCACCTATATCTGAGTGAGGAGTATCTTAGTTTTAGGAACTGTAAAATTACCCGCTGGGACTAATAGTCCAGATATATCGACACACGAACCGCATTCGAATATGAATACAAATCCAATATAATATTATACATTTTACCAGTTCGGCATTTGACCAGTGATTAACCGAATTTGTACTTGAAATTCGAGATTAAAATGAATCGGAAAAAATAAGATAATATTATAATCCAGGGTGATAGGTTTATGATCATATTCATTTTATTATTTATCTGGTTATATGTCCTTTTATAAATGACTTGTTAATCTTAACTACGACGAACGATTATAATTCATATATTTATCCAAATATAATTATAAAAAATCAATAGCAGAGGAAAACTAGAATCTAGTTTACTCGCTGCGGAATATATTCGAAAGAGCCGTTCCACTGCAGGATATATTCAAAAAAGCCGTTCAACTGTGGAATATATTCGAAAGAGGCGTCCCACTGCGGAGCATTTTCGGAAGGGGCGTTCAACTGCGGAGTATATTCGAAAGAGGAGTTCCATTGCGGTGTATATTCGAAAGGGGCGTTCCCCTGCAGGATTCGAAAGAGGTGTTCTACTGCGGGGTTCGAAAGAGGAGTTCCACTGCGGTGTATATTCGAAAGAGGCGTTCTACTGCGGAGTTCGAAAGGGTTTTCCACTGAGGAGTATATTATAAAGGGGTGTCCCACTGCAGGGTATATTCAAAAGAGGCGTCCCACTGTTGGGTATATTCTAAAGAGGCGTTCCATTGCGGATTATTTTCAAAAGGGGCGTTCCACTGCGGACTGTATTCGAAAGGGCGTTCGCTGTGCGGGACACTTTAAATACATTACCCACCATTATTAATTGAAGTAGATATATGCCCTGCTTTTCTAATATATGAGGTAAAAAACACATTCCAGCAAGACCCAAACCCAAACCGTACACAGCACACATAGAACATGAAAAAATCAGAAAACAGCAGGAACCTGTGTATGGATAAATCTGTGAACAGGATCCTCGAATTATGCATTCGACAGAAAATGAATTCAGAGAATATTTTCCTTAAACAATTATGACCATCTTTGCAATGATAATATCACTCAAGGATACATTCCCATTTATACCTATCCAAATTGATCTTACCGACCCCCAAAAAATATATCGTTTTGATACATTTTGTTTGTTTGCTTAGGCCCTTTGGTTTTATTATTCGCAAACTTTAAATCATTTGGCCTTCGAATCTTTCGATTTTGAGCGTACCTGATGAAGGTTACTCCAGAAACGTACCTGATGAAGGTTACTCCAGAAACGTACCTGATGAAGGTTACTCCAGAAACGTATCTGATGAAGGTTACTCCAGAAACGTACCTGATGAAGTTTACTCCAGAAACGCGTCGTGTGCACTAAATTTGATATCTACGCTTTTATTTGTTATTTTAAATGAGTTAAATATTCACCAGTGTCCTAGTTGATTCGATCAAATTGGGGCACAGAGTTCGTTAATTTTATTTTCTAGGGAGAACGCATGAATATAATACCAAGTATTTGTTCATCAACTATAGAGATACGATTTAAAATTCATTGCCAGATATTTACATATCTTCCAAATCTAAATAAATAGTATAACAATGACTTCATATTGTTAGAACAAGATATTTATTTTATGTTAATTATCTGATCCTATTTAATTCCTTTCCTAAATAAGATTAACCGCTTTCTAAACGGAAAACACAATGATTTAAATAGTGACTCATTTGTATTGTAATCTTTTCTTATTAATATTTAAAAAATAGTCTAATATTTTGAAATGATTTTATCCCAGTTGGTAAAAGTAATGAGCATGATCACAGAATGTGTTCTATGTAATTTATTGTGCCAGGCTGATGTTTGTTTATACTGCTAATGGTTTGTTGTACACTGCATGGACCTGGTATGTCCAAACATTGAGATTGTTTATACTGCTAATGGTTTGTTGTACACTGCAGGGACCTGGTATGTCCAAACATTGAGATTGTTTATACTGCTAGTGGTTTGTTGTACACTGCAGGGACCTGGTATGTCCAAACATTGAGATTGTTTATACTGCTAATGGTTTGTTGTACACTGCAGGGACCTGGTATGTCCAAACATTGAGATTCCCTCACATCGAGTCGAATATGACACATTTCAACTCTTCCAACAATGAACACATGTAGCAATCCATTGTTTATTTGAAATTTCCGGAAGTCGTGTGATAAATTAGCTTTATATAAATATATATATATAGTGTATAGTGTATAAAACGAAACTGAAATATTGCTGGAGATGGCTGTAATATTGAATCATACTCTCAAAGCTACTATTTGTACAGAACGACGTAGCTTTGTGGTTTCTCGTCATTTTGTAATTAACCGAAATTGTTCTTTTTTAAACAAACATCATATTTATGTATTAGTTATGCTTAAAAATACCAAAACAACTGACGGAATTAGTTCTATTTAAATAATCAATGAATGGTAATGTTAATCTTAATTAAGCACTGCTATTTGTTTAGAGATTAGGTGAAAATGAAACTAAATATAACAACAAAAGAATGTTTACGTGTTGTATATTCTATACTTGTACTAATTTGTACCTCATTTACGTCACAGTGATATTGATAATGCAGGTAATTATATGCCTTTATTAATTATGGAGTGCCTCAGGTGAACACTAATCGCTACACATGTTTTTTTGTTTTCTTTTTCTTTATCAATTATTAATGACGGTATCTATTTACGGTATATTGGTCTTAATAGAAACAAAAACGTATAGAAATAGAAACGTTATATAAAATAAGTTAATACGAAGTTGTTGTTGCTATTTTGTCTAAAGTGCAAAACATAGCATGAAGGTTTTGTTTTGCAAAATATATATTCAAATTGTGAGACTCGATTGGGGCAGATCGTGGTTCCGAACCGCTATCGAAAAAAGCCAAGGATTAAAATTTGTATTTGATCCTTCGTCACTAAACATGTAGCATTAAGAACGAGAACTGGATGATTGGCTCTTAGCTGGACCGTTGTTTCAGAAGGCTATTCGAAAATAACTCAGATTGAAAGCCTAGATCTAGTACGAAACTAGTAGCTTGATCTCGCCCTTATATAGATGCAGCCTTGCTCATTTGATGTTAAGCAGCAACAGCATACCACTTTGAATAAGTTGGCTTTGTTCGGATAGGAAGTGATAATATGTGGCTACATTAATCAAGAACAATTGTCTTAATAACAGTTCCAATATCCAATGAAAAAAGAACAAAAACAAGCAAAGCAAAACAAAAACACAACGCATTAAAATAAAGAGATAAGAATACGAACCACACCATTAAACTAGTTGCTACTATAGGGAAAATATAAAATATAAGTAAAAGGGAACAGATCCATTTGCTTTTGCGCAATGTCCTTTTATAGCCGTTAACCAGTACTTGTTGACGACCGTAAGCTTGATGATTAAATAAAAGTAAAATGTGTTAGGGTCATTTACATTTTAATATCCCAGTCATCCAACGAATCAAATCGCCGGTAGTATGAAGCATTATATTGTTGCCTTTGATATAATTATCCGTGTTCTATTTTAGATATATATTTGTTTCTCTCTTTATCGTTTTACAATATATTTGACCTTCTTACCGAGAAATCAGTTTACGTCTAAGTATATTTGCCTTCTAACTGGATCAATGTGATCTTCATCTTATGACTACAGACACAAAACCACACAGAATTCACAAGTTTTAGAAATAGGTTCCATTTCTCGACCTCGAAATACCACACGTTTGTATGTCCGGAACAAATGAATTACACAACTCGTCATTATAACGGACGTATATAGATTCGTCTTACTTGAAGATGTTACAGCGGCTCCAAATGGACAACGGTTTGTTAAGAGTGTTGCTGGAGGTCCATTGAAAGGGAACGCATCTCACTGAAGTGCATTAGTTCCCATGTAAACCTGTTCCAGTCTAAGCAGCCATACCTGGAACTTTTCCCTTTCGGTATCATAAAACTTTTCTTAGTGTTTGAAAGCTTCATTCAGTCTCATAACAGCAGACATTGAAGCTTGATATTGTTCAGCTATGTGTCTATAATCACGATGACTAGTTTTAACAGGTGGGGAGAGTGAGTGAGTGATTGTTGTTGCCAATTCAGCAATTTGTTTTAGCTATATCATGGCGATAACAAGTTAATTTTCAATGAGATGATAACGAAGTCTGCTTTGTACTAGACCAACGCGCCGAGTTGGATTGTTATAGTGCTAGTTCACTGAAACAACAGTCCGCTGGTTGACATGTCGCTCCACTCGGGCACATTATTATGATACCGAGCAAACCAGTGTTTGCTATTTATCCTTAATGCTGTGTGCTTAGCGGAGGAGCAACAAATACCAATTTTACAGTATTTGGTTAGATCCGGCATGGGCTCGAACCCACAATCTACCGCACTCTGCAATTCCCAATAAAAGATAAAATGTACAAGCAGATGTTTCTCCCTTTTTCCTTAGTGTTTATAAATTTGCATTCGGTATCTCAACAGCTAAATTGAAGCTAAAAAAAAAACACCACATCAAAAACGTAATACATCTGCAATTCACAATAACAGTGAAAATAGAACATTACAGGCAGATGTTTCTCTTGTTTTGTTACATAGTGAGATAAGTTCAATCATGTAATGTGCTAACACTATATCAATAATCCTAATTAACTATCTATGGCACACTTTTATAGCTGTAATAAACAAATGTAAATTGCACATTAGTGTTGTTTTATTACTACCATTTGATACACGTAAACAAGTGTTGAAGGAAAACTCTTATGGACAAAATAAGAGGAGAAACACAAAATACTACCCAGTCGGAACGGAACAGTTCCAAAACTCCAATAGAAAAATCACAAGAAGAGGCAAAATTGATACCACTAACATACAAACAGATGACCGCGTACTTCCCTGGCATCGTACAGGGACTTCAATTAAAGATGTGGTAGGGTTCAACTAGTTTTATGGCACCAAGCTTGACCTCTGATGTCACATGTCAGTAAAATGCCAACCTTCACAGATAATCGAGCGACCATTGTTATTATAATAAGCGCTATAATCTTGAACAGTATGAATGATAACTGTTTTTAATCTTCGTGACACAGAAGTTGTGATATGTATGATAGTTTTATTAAAGAGAGTTGATGGTCTCACCCATTATATAGATATTAGAGGATATACAAGGCCATCGTAAGACATTGCTGTATATTTTGGTAATTAGACACAACAGAGCATACGTATCAGGGAGTCATGCGAGTGTTTGCTCAAAGCCAACTCAGCAATTTGTCAGCTATAACATGGCGAAAACAAGCTAATGTCCATTGAAATGATGAGGAGGTCCGCATTGTACTAGACCAGCACACTTAGTTGGATTCTTAAAATGGTAGTTCACTGATACAAGAGTCCATGGATAGACATGTCACACCAATCTGACACATCCTGATTCCAAGCCAGCTAGTCTTTACTTTCTCCCCTTAGTGCTGCGTGTTAGCGGAGAAGCAACACATACCAATTGCATAGTCTTCGGTTTTACCCGATCGACGCATATGATCTCGAGTACTAATACAAGTATTAGTCATTGTCTTAATATATTTTTTCTGGTATCGGTATCACATAGTTTTGCCATTGAACTTTTGAGAACTATTAAATCCGTCCACTGTATGTTGACAAATTATGTTAAAATGCGCTGCGAATTGTGATTTTATAAATGTATTATTTAATATAAAGCATAACTTTACTGATTAAAGCTATTTTCCACAAAAATGTCCCGGATATTGATATTAATGTAGTGTCTTATGATACAACGTGTAGTAGGTCCAAATATGGGGGAAAACTCGGTAAATCCCGCTCAAGTTTGTAGGCCACATATTAATACACTTTATATTATAACACACTAATAATATTTTACATAACGATTTTCTTTTTCTATGTTGCTGATCGATCCAAAGTCTACTAATAAACAAACACATTATTATTCAAGCCCTAGTAAGCTGCTTGATTGAATAAGTCGTAGCAAAATAAGTATCGGTTCAGTACTAATAAGTTGTATTCATAAATCGAATTGGATAAAATATGTTCTCAATAAACTTAGCGAAACGAGGTTAAATTGTAACATATAATTTAGTATGTAGAATAATTCAATAGTGTAGAAAAATAAGCGTCAGAGGGAAGGTTTAGAGATACCAAAGAATAAATCAGAAGTCGTCATTTAGAGAAAAAGGACAAAAAGACAAACAATATGTGCAACACAATACATGTACTACACATACAACTAAAGATTGAGTAAATTAAACGGGAGTGAACTCAGGTGAATATACAACTTATATATATGCAGAATTCTGCTCAGTCTAAACTCATACAGAAACAGAGTTCCGCAGAAACCTGTTTTGCTAACATGTAATTCATCATCTGTCAAATTCAGGTTTTTGATTTTCAAATTATATTTCAACTGTCATTTGTTCAGTCGGTACAAACCTCAGGTTGCGTTCATATTCAAAACGATTAACTATACGAACACCCGATAATATTCAAGTTAGAAGGGAAAATAGTGCACAACGTTGTAAAGGAGAAGACCGAAATAGAAAAGCAGTATAAACGTAGATATTTAATTTAGGACGCACAACGCGTTGATGTAATAACCTTCATCAGGTACGCCCAATACAACAAGATTGATTGATTTTATTTGATTTTTTGGTGTTTAACGCCACTTTCAGCAATATTTTCAGCTATATCATGGCGACAGGTTTAGTGGTGGAGGAAGCCGGAGTACTCGGAGAGAACCACTGACCATGGGCAAGCAACTGGTAAACTTTATCACTTGCGGCTGTGAGTCTTGTGCACCTTTTGTTATTTAAAAAGCCGGGCGCGAACCCACGCCGTATTGGTGATAGGCTTGTATGAGCAGTTAGATCCAACGACCTAACTCACTGAACCACCAGGGCCCCTCTAAGATAAAAAGAAATGGAGATCCAACCAATAAGGAAGCAATAAAACCAACGGGCTTAAACAAGATAGTCAACGATGGCGAAACAAAACAAAAATATAAATGTTAGAACAAAACGAATCCCTCTAAAACAGGTAGAGGGACTAATAGGTTCTTACACGAGTCTCTATTGAAGATCTGGGATTTCTTCCACGAGAGTGAAAAGACGTCGAATTTCTCACACGAGTGGAAGAAATCCAAGATCTTCAATAGAGACGTGTGTAAGAACCTATTTCTTCCGTTTTTAACTATGACTACATTTCGTTCCCGAAACTAGATCACCACGTGCTAGGAGATAGAAGGACGTCTATGTAAAGTATGTGAGTGCACCGACTCTGTGTACACATGCATGAACTACTGAAAAGAACCGTTTTTAACATTATACCGTAATTCTTCAATGCAATACTGAACATACAAATGTATTCTTGCATATCCCTGGTCTAAATTTCACACAAATTAAAATTCCGCGAAATGTTGTTGACGTCTTTGGTACATTGACAGCATGATGTCATATGAAGACTCCCAGTTTAAAACGTAAAAATCAGACGTCATTTGGTTTCGTGTACGCTTCAATTTTGATAAAATGTAGCTAAAATAAGTTTGCAAGGTTGGCGTTTTAATTATTTTTGTGTATTGTTGTAAATATGGCTTTCAATCTGACACTATCGTAGTTTCCCGTCGTCGCTCGCCATATTCAATCTGATTGGTCAATTCATCCATGACAGACACGGTCGCGTGATCCTGTCTGTCATGGGCTGTCAGTCATCGTAAATACACAAAAACGAAAGAACAGGTGTTCCGGAAGGTAAAATAATTACCTGATTGGAACTTTATTACACATTTTACAGATAATATCATATCCAATAAAATTAATTAGATACTAATACGATTTGAATAAAAATCCATTCCACAAAGAAGCGTTACATTCTACTCTAGCGAAAAAAAAACAATTCTGCTAAAATAACCCGAAACTCTTGTGGGTGTACTTGTTTTGGAAGCAGATTTATTATAGGTGAAGGTTCCATTTAAAACTCATATTATCTATATGTGCAGGCGTTAAATTATCGTTAATCATGGTGTCGTTTTTGTCTTTACGTCCTTTGGAAATATCATGACATTTGACAATTCTCTCAATCTTTGTAATTTAGGCTATGTTTAAATGGAGACAAATCATAAGAAGCCAATCTTAGTTCCGCCTAATCCCTACAAAGGTGACATATAACAAATAGCCAGGACATTGTAATACGTCATAACTCTAATTTTTACCTAACTGCTTCTCCTAATTTGAATGTTTTACAGATCTCATAAAACGCTCGATCAAATATTTTTCATGGGGATACTCAATGATGACGTAAATAATTTTCTGACATTGGATAGTGTCCGATAAATCAGAACACATTAAATGTGGCACATGACGGTTTATCTACCGCATACAGTTTTAAGTCGGTATTTGGCCTTTTGTCCTTTTTAAAATGACCATTATATTGTATGTCTTTCAATTTAAGACTTCTGATTACCACTTTGATATCTCCTAACTTTTATTAGGGGCACATGTACCATGAAGGAACATCTGAATGTAAACATATACGATCTAGTGTTTGCGTCACTGGAAACAACCCCTCCGAACGGGGCATTTAGTAGCTGAACGGGGACGAATCCGTCAGGAGGGCTCACACGTTGCACATATTACTGTATGTTCTCTGTTAGAGTACATTTAACCTATATTCCTTTGCGCTTAGTGGGGTTCGTGTTACACGATCTTGAGTTTTATATGTATGCTTTATTGATCCTTTTTTGTCCTTTTGTACTTTTTCTTGTGGCCATTGTGTTGTTTGTTCATCTATATAGGGATTCTGACTACCCCTTGGGTATCTTCAAACTCCTCTGGGATACCAATGTATCTTACAATAACATCAACCTCATGTTGTAATGTTCCAGTAGTATATTAATAACAATATTTGTAATCCCTGTCTCTTTTGAGGGTGCACTTGCTTCGTATAAAAAACAATACCTTAATTTTAATGTACAAACAAGTGTTACATTTCACTGTGTGGAAATACGTCTTACAATAACATTACACTTTCGTGGGAGCACTTGTTTTGTATAAAAAGATACCTTAATTATAATGTACAGACAAGTATTATATTTCTCTGCCGGGAAATAACAATTATGTTACAAGCTGTTGTGGGAGTACTTATTTTGGAAGAAGATTCATGCTCTGACAATATACCATATCTGTTACTATTTCTCTTTTAAAACATCTTACTTATATTTACGGGCGTTAATTTATTATTAATGTGATGTTGTATTTGTCTGTGCAGCTTACTTACAAAATATCGTTAGATTTGAAGCTGCGCTCAATCTTTATAAGTATGCCCTAAACAAAATGGCAAAATATTGTTCGTAGTCAATCTTACATCTATAATCCATACCAATGTTTCAGCTATATCGTGGCGGTCAGTTTAATTGCTGGATGAAACCAGAGTACCAAGAGAAAATCACCGACTTTTCTTCAATTACAAACAAGCTTAATCACATAATGTTCTATCGAGTAGACCTCGCCATGAGTGGCATCTCTTAGTAGAAGGGGATGAATCAAATGCATACCGTAAACCATCATGTTATTACGGCAATGAAATGCTTGAGAATGAGTTTTGCACCTGTACAAAACCAAAGCGACCCTTTAGAGCATATTATTAATTATATACAGAATTGAGATTTAATGATTGTACAGTATTTGAGAAATGCGTGATAAGCAGTAAATTTGATATAAACGTATTCATCAATTCCGATTTAAATAGAAATTCTTATAGAAGCTAAATTCTGCTTTCATGTTATTCGACGACATTACATCATGTTTCCCTTTCCGACTGAGTTTTTTTCAGACTAAAGATAAAATCCGTATATATTACCTGCTTACCCTAATTTCATCCCCGAGTTTTCAGTATAGTGTTTTGTAGATGGCTGTTTGTCATCTTCTTTTGGCCATTGTGTTGTCTGTCCTTCTTCGATTTTACGGAATCTACCAGTACCAGAAAAATACATTTTAGTAAGTATAACTGAACTGTCAAGATTTCAACTTTCAAAGCATCATTTCAAAAATCAAATGTAAATAATAAAGAGACTTATAGCAACGACATGTTAATACGCTTTAGATACACATCATATCTATATTATACTGTACAAATATCTGGAAAATAGCAGTAATCACAATCTCCTTTAACAACCGTGGGAGTACCTGCTTTATAAACAAATATAATATTACAGTGGGGTGAAATAACAATAATAACAATTTCCATTCACTTTCATGGAAGTACTTGCTTTGTAAACATATTACTTGTAAGAAAAAGATGCCATAATTATATAGGTGAAGATTCCGTTTTAGATAATCCTATTTCTACTTATCTATAGGTTGGTTGGCTTGTTTATGATACTTATGATGTTTAGTGCCACTTACAACTATATTTCAGTTATATCGTGGTGGTCACTTTATTGGTGATAGGCACTGATCGTACAGGTAGTTGTAAATCCAACTACCATACGAGCACGACCACGCCTTACATATTTATATTCAAGAACTTTAAATTATCATCGATTTTCTGTCGTATTTGTTGTTTGTTCATCCTACAAAATGTCATGACACTTGAAACTTCGTGAAACCTTAACATTACACTAGAGATTAATGGAAAGACATATAACGAAGCCAGCCGAACGTATTCATAATCCGTATAAATGTGACATATAGCGGTGAGTTATTAAATTTGAATATTTAATATCTTCATTGGTTTTATCTGAAAAAAGCTTGAAGACACCAACAGGTAAATTAGAAGCCATCAATTGAAGAAAGACCGAAAATACAAAGAAAAGGCACAAACAATAATCTACAAAGCACTACACAGCAAACTAGAAATTGAGCAACAGCAACCTCACAAACCAATGAAGGTGACTTCAGCTGTTCTACAAGGGACAACAGTTCCTTCTTCACTAGTGATACCCACAGTATAGAAACATCATCTGTCAATGAAATCGTGTTGGACATGAGCATGCGTAACTATTTTCCCTAATTTGCATTATGTAACTTTCATTGGACATAAGGTAATATAAAGCACAAAAAGAAATCTCGGACAACACAATTAAAAACAAATTCAAGTGATATCAGGTTCTGCAAATTAACTGTGAGTTAGGTAATTAAAACAAAATGATTTCGGAAGCATATCACATATTACGATTTAAACTTAATTACATATCGATGCGATAAACATCTACCCTATATAGCAGTATATAAAAACACACTATTATAGTGTATATATACAAATGATGCCTTTTACTTATTTGGTTGCATTATTATCTTGCTTTATGCTAAACAACTATTCCAACATGACGTCATTCTTTCGCATTGTATACAAACGAGCGCCAGTGAATTTGACTGACTTTTCCATTGCCAGCATACATTGTGTGCGACATTTTCCGCAAACGTAAATATAAATTATCGTCTTCCAATCAAAGTATACTACCATATTTGTACTCTTAGACATACCAGATTCTGGCTCGGGATAAAATACTAATATCCGCCAACCCATGTTAAAACTCCCAACACATTCTGGCTTCCATGATGTATTTCTTAATTAATCAATGAACACTACACTTTGCCCAGATGATTCCATTATGATAATTGCTTTATAGATGGCATGCAGTTCACCTGAAATATGAAAACATGTATTTTCTTAGTATCAAATTAAATACAACTTAAACTAATTAATGAATTGAGTGCTGTTTAATGTCAATCCAGTCATATGGTAGTTATATTCATGTAAATCTATGTGTGTAATCTCATTTTTGCCCATATATATCGTGACATGCTCTCTCGTTGGTAAACGGCGTACTAGGAGAAAACAAGACAACGACAGAAAGAAACTCATAACCCTTTGATCACACTAAGTTTATAAAGTACACGTGATCACGATCTCACAAACTTAAAGGTAATAAACCTTGGTGCCATATATACATCTAAATATACTTTTATACCATCACAAGGACTGTCGTAATTCTTTCGACACATATACGCTATGGTTGCTAGGTCACAGGTAGTGAAATGAGTAGGAATAATTATTGTGAATGTTTTTTCTGGCATATATCAATCCAAAAGTACAGAGTTGTTTTACCACTGGTTCGTGTGCATGCCAAGTATTGCATGTGCACATTTGTGAAAGCTGGGTCAGCTTCCAATTGATTGATTGATTGTTGTTGGTTAACGCCACTTTCAGCAATATTTGAGCTATATCATGGCGACTGCTTCCAATTACTGTTATGGTAGGTTATAATTGACATATTGACAAAGAATGAGGAAATTATGGGGTTGTAATTGAGATAATCGGAACATATCCGTGTTCATTTCAAATACCCACGAAAAATCTATTCATCCGCAGTTTACATCGGTTAGACCTGGTGTCTATCACCTGCCCGGTAGTCATCTCGGTACTGACACATATTAGTAGGTGTCTATCACCTGCCCGGTAGTCATCTCGGTACTGACACATATTAGTAGGTGTCTATCACCTGCCCGGTAGTCATCTCGGTACTGACACATATTATTAGGTGTCTATCACCTGCCCGGTAGTCATCTCGGTACTGACACATATTAGTAGGTGTCTATCACCTGCGCGGTAGTCATCTCGGTACTGACACATATTACTAGGTGTCTATCACCTGCGCGGTAGTCATCTCGGTACTGACACATATTAGTAGGTGTCTATCACCTGCCCGGTAGTCATCTCGGTACTGACACATATTAGTAGGTGTCTATCACC
>MJUT01053666.1:221572-240200 GCA_002080005.1 Gigantidas platifrons
TACAATTTAGGTAGAGGACCATCCATAGATCATTCACACCAGAAAATAAATTCATTGAATCAGTAGTTTCTGACCAGGAGATTTTTAAAGATTGACGAATCAGAAAACATTATCTACCCCTGGCAGCTATGTTTAATTATCGATCAGCACCAAAGTTACGATTCTGGTAAAGGACCTACCGGTATGTTAAACTTCATCCGTCAATGGAGGTCACCTTGAATTTCCAATCTGCACCAAAATAATAGATCAGGTGTAGAACCATCCAAGTAACATTCATATAATGCAAAATATTCAATTTGTTGAGTAGTTTCTCACAAAAAGGTCTTTCAATGAAATTCCCATACAGTCCAATGGTCCGTTGATGACGACCATCTTGGATGGAGGTCTGGGTCACTGGATATAATTTTGAAAGTTGACCATTTAAGTACCATTCATGCCATGTTTGCTTTAAATTGGCTTACTGGTTTCAGAGGAAACAAAAATTAAACATGTTTCCCATAGGGTCCTATGTTAAAACTATGTTCGCTGACGGTGGCCACTTTGGAGGGAGGTCGGGGTCACAGGACATAATTTTAAAAGTTTACCACCTAAGGACCATTCATGCCATGTTTGATTTAAATTGGCTTACTGGTTTCAGAGGAAAAACAAATTAAACATTTTTCCCATAGGGTCCTATGTTAAAACAATGTTCGCTGATGGCGGCCATCTTGGATGGAGGTCGGTGTCACATGACATTATTTTGAAAGTTGACCACCTAAGGACCATTCATGGTACATTTGCTTTAAATTGATTTACTGGTTTCAGAGGAAACAATTTTTAAACATTTTTTCCATAGGTCCCTATGTTAAAACTATGTTCGCTGATGGTGGCCATCTTAGATGGAGGTCGGGGTCACATGACATTATTTTGAAAGTTGACCACATAAGGACCATTCATGTCATGTTTGCTTTAAATTGACTTGCTGCTTTCAGAGGAAAAAAATGTTTTCCCATAGGGTTCTATGTTAAAACTAAGTCGGGTCATGGCGGCCATCTTGGATATGCGATCGGCACAAAAATAACAAATTTAGTAGAGGACCATCCAGTCATCATTTCTATAATGTTACAATTCCATCGTCTGAGTAGTTTCTGACAAGAAGATTTTCAAAGTTTCAACCAATCAGAACACATTATTTGCCCTGGCGGCCATGTTGGATTTCCGATCTGCACAAAAATAACAAATTTAGTAGAGGACCTCCCAATGAACATTTCTGCCAAATTTGGTCCAAATCAGTTCGTGGTTTTAAAGAAGAAGAAGAAAGTATGAAACGTTTACAGACGCGGACGACGACGACGAGCTAAAAACGACGGTGAGCTAAAAACGTTGTAAAATGTAAGGTTATATTTCCTACCACATTTACCTACATTCGTTATCTATAGTTTGTCTGGTTAAAGTTCATAACCCGTACTTTCTGTTATGGCAAGTGCAACTATAGACACTTTAAAAATGTTTACACGCAAAATGATATTGTTATTTTGTGATACTTGAACTGCAAAAAAAAACATTTCAGTGTCAATTAATAAAATGAGATAACAAACATATACCACACTGTAGGAATAGTTCTAAAATATCATTGTAAAATCGTGGGAAAAGAGGCAAGAGCGATACCACAACATCTCATGATCATCTCCTAACATCTCATGATCATCTCCTAACATCTCATGATCATCTCCCAATCACTAAAACATGATTTCATTGGATTTGATTATGGTGTTTTAACTCCACTTTCAGCAATATTTCAGCTATACAATGGCGACCAGTTTTAGTGGTGGAAGAAGCCGGATTGATTGGGGTCGAGTATCACCATTTACCTATATTATTTTTGTGCTTTCTCTGTGTAGACGAATTCAAATACTTTCCACTGGGTGTTAAGCAGAAAATCTGTCCATTATGGACCACAGTGAGGGCATTGGTTGTGTAAGCCACGATTATGACACTTTAAAGGCAAATTTGGTAGATTTAATCTACTTGGAAAATGTATTATCGTCCTTTCTCAATTATCCATACCTTTAAGTGACAATCAAAAGTTGTATCGGTTTTCCATTCCCCCATCCGCACTTGTTCAATATTGTTAAACATGTTCTCCTAGTATCGTTTCAAACTGGCCAATTAATGTATAGAGAAAGCGATTTTATTGCATAAATAATCATTTACGACGCAATAAATTTTGCTATGCAAAGTTCGATATATGTTTACTGAGCACATACGACAACAGGAAGCCAGTCGATCAACTAAACACAAAACTACTTGTTTTAAAAGCCTACTGTCAAAAACTATTAAGAATACTTCAAAATCCAATTTTAGAATTGTAAGCAAAAATAGAATTAAAAATACAAGAAAACGATAGACGAGAGAAGTACATTTAGCGAAAATATTTACAGCATAATGTTGTTGAACTTGAGTAACAGGAAGCTTCAGTAATTTGACGGCAGATTACCTAACAACGGTAAGCATGTTGTATTGGCAAATAACATTAATTGACAGCACAGGAAATACTCGTTACAAGTGTATACAAATGTCATATTCAAAACATTGTTACTTTCGATAGCAATCAACAATCTAGAGAGAAATGATGCAAAAACGAACAAAATAATATTAATTGACAAAACATGCATGAATCGTTAGAAGTTTATATAAATGTCAGAGTCAAAACAATGTGACTTTTTCGATAACAATCAACAATTTAGAAGGAAATGATGCAGAAAAGAACAAAATAATATTAATTGACAGAACATGCACGAATCGTTAGAAGTGTTTATAAATGTCTGTCACAACATTTCGACTTTCGATAACAATCAACACATTACAGGGAAATGATGCAGAAAGAAACAAACTGACATAAACACACAATGAATGTGAATGAAATAAACACGAGACAGCATCAGCGTACTCCTATGAAGGAATTAACGTAATGAAACATGTTGTTGTCCATATGGCAGTCACGGTTGAGTTTCAAATGACAAGAACATCCAAATCGTACTATGAATAAGATAGAAACCAAGCAAAACACATGGTTGATTGTTCAATGTTTTTGAGCAGTATGTAATTAAGATTATAGTCTATAGGTCGTAGCATGCAATAGTTGAGAAGTTGGTTCATGGATTTTAGCACCACTTATATCGTGGCTGTCAGTTTTAATGGTGGATGACACTGGAGTACCCGTAGAACACCACGTCAAGTCACTGACAAACTTCATCACATAATATTGTATCGAGTAAAAATGGCCATGAACGGAGTTCGAAATCAAAACGTTGGTTGTGATAGGCACTGATTGTGCAGGTATTTGTAAATCCAACTACATGTCGATCATGACCACGGCGACCCCTCAATACTCTATGCTATTCACAGACACTTCTATAGCATACGTAATTAAAGTAAATTTCAACAGGAAGTATTCTTAACTATTGCATAAATAAATGCTAGAGAAAACCGAATGGATAATCACGAATGGACAATCCAGCGTATAGTTTCATGATACGTCTATTTGTACTTTAGATGATTATTTACACTGATGTTATTGTTATTTTGTAACACGTGATGAACTGAAGACAACATTCTCGTGACAATACAATTGATAGTTGTATTATTTTCTCTAAAATAGATAAATTGTCATCTAGTTCCGGAAACCTAGACTGACATGGCATGTGTAATGAATTAGATATCAGTGTTTGTATTCTAATTACTATCATTGAATTAACAATAATCTTGGTTAACATTTAATCCCAGAGAGGTTATCACTGTGTAGTAGTTAGTATATCCGTGGCCATATGAAATTAATTTTTGAAAAAAAATCGCTTATATAAAATATGATAAACTAATATAGTTTTGACTGTATCGTTGCACATCCTAATGCTATGTCAGTGTACATGTCCCAACCTTTAGTTACAGGACCACTTACTACACCAATTGAAAGGAGTGGTAGTCAGGTGAGAATTAGTAAACTTTTGATTGACTCAAATAAACTTTAGAGAATACTGTAGTGACATTCAAAACTGGGCAATCCAGAGAAACTGGCAACATACGGCACACCACCTGATCAAATAACAAAGCAGAAACACAACGCAATATGCCTTGGACACGACTATACACAAACAAACAAAAATAACGTAAGTAAGACATGAACACTCCTACAAATAATTGGAGGTAAAGACAAACTGAACATTGTTAATATCTAGTGTGCAGTAGTTCAGCTAAATCCACGAGAATGTCAACTTTACAAAAACTGAGATGAATCATGCACACCCTCAGATGAATCATGCACACCCTCAGATGAATCATGCACACCCTCAAATGAATCATGCACACCCTCAAATACGGCATCTGGATATCACTATCGTTCATAGGATGGACAGGCATTTGATATGGTGAGTGATACGGTCTTTGCACTTTAAATACCACTTGGTAGGTTTCGATAAGAAAGCGTACACATTTGATTCGCTATGAGATTGTCGTCCTAACACAACCACCCTTACTTTTAGGTGAAAGGAAAAAGTCATTGTCCCCTCGCTCCATTCCTACCTCGTTTCTATAATTTTCAATATTGTTGAGCTAGATCAGGTCCTAAATATCCATACACATATTTGCCGTTGGACTACATTCAACAATCAATCAATTAATCAATCAAATAATCAATCAGATCTTATAAATGTCCAATGCCGAATTACTCTATGTTAATACTACTTAGAGACATGATGCATTATCTGAATCAGTTGGATCTCTTCAAACTGTCTGTTTCAATAATAGAGTTAATGGATTTATTGTATAAAAAGCTACCATGACGTCAGAACTTATTTACATATTTACATATGGCAAGCGAAATCATACAACAACAGGAAACCAGTCGATCAATTTAATACAAGGTTACCAGTTTTTTTTTAAAACCTATGCTAACAAGATTATAAAAATGTTTCTAAATCCATTCTTAGAATTGTAAACAAAAAACAATAATTTCTAAAATAATATCTGATAACCATGAAAAGTAGAAGAACAATTATGTTTTTTAAGAACCTACTGTAACAAAATAAAAAATAAAAATTATAAGTCCATTCTTAGAATTGCAAACAAAAAGAAAAAAATAATATAATAAAATAATATATGTTAACCATGATCAAGAGAAGAAAAACAAATATATATTTTTAAATGTCTGTAACAAGATTATAAAAATGCTTGTATATCCATTCTTAGAATTGCTAGCAAGCAAAACATAATATGATACAATAATTAATATATGATAGCCATCAAAAGGAGAGGTATAAGAAGCGTAAATATTTACCGGTAAATGTTGTTAGACTTTGATAAGGGAAGCTTTAGTAGTTTGATGGAGGATTAACTTATAATTATAAATATGTTGTTATGTGTCCAGTATCGTAATTGACAGAACATGCATGAATCGTTAGAAGTGTATATGTAAATGTCAATATCAAGACATGGTATGATAGAAAGGATGCAGAAACGTAAAAGCTACCGCGAATTCCTCATATGAATGTGAATGTAAAGATCAAGAGAGAAAGACACAATTGAGGTTATAACAAAGATTACAATCAGTACCGTAAAGACAATAAGTACATCCACAAGACATGAGTGATGGTGATAGTTAGTTAACGTCTAGTGGCGTTAGACATTATAACCCTAACTCTATAATTAAGACGATTACAAGCATGGTGTTATGTTGTTATGCGTTGAGTACATGTTGAAAAAAAAAGCCTATGGTAACAAGATTCTAAAAATGCTTCTAAATACCTTTTGAGAATTGCAAACAAAAACAAAAATAATGAAATAATATCTGATAACCATGAAAAGAAGAAGTCGAGGAATTGGAATGTTGTTTGACTTTAATAAGGGAAGCGTCAGTAGTTTGATGGACGATTAACTTATAATTATAAACACGTTGTTATGTGTTGTGTATCGTAATTGACCGAGCATGCATGAATCGTTAGAAGTGTATATGTAAAGGTCAATATCAAGAACTCGTTGATAACGATTCACAAATGACTACATAGATATGGTGAGAACAGTTTGAAGATATCAAAAGGGCAATCAGAATCCGTATATCAAAGACGAACAGACAACACAATGGCAAAAAAAAAAGTACAAAAAGACAAACAACGATCAACAAAACATACATATAAAACTAAAGATCGAGTAACACGAACCCCACTAAAAATCGGGGGTCAACTCATGTGCTCCGGAAGGGTAAGCAGTTCTTGCTCCACTAGTGACACCCGTTGTGAGATACCCATGATGCAGAATCGTAAAGGTTATAGCGAATTACCAGATGGATGTGAATGTAAAGAACAAGAAAGATATGTTCTTATCTCGCTCTCACAGATGAGTTATAATAATGATTACTGTAGCGTGACATGGTTTGATTGGTATTTAGCGTTTAGTAAGTTAATATATCAGCAATATATTTTGACGAGTACAAATTCACAATCAATAGATCTTGTAATTAAATAAACACAGCACTGGTGACAGAAGAGCTTGACGATCCCAAAAGCGACCGTTCAAAACAAGGTATTGGTCATAAGAGGCTGCTTCAAGTTGTATTTTACGAGCTAGGTGTGTGATCAATGCATTTTCAAAACACGAAGCACGCATTTGCGCAGCAGTCTAATGAGGGCGAGTTATACATTCAATTTGTCCAATACATACAGCGCCGGTCCTGATGAGGGTTGTACCCTCCCTCGCCCCCTCCCCACCAGATTACATAAGTGATATTTCTATTATCTGGGGGTGCCAATTTGGTGTCTTACATTCATCAATAATGAAAGTGATACGAAACACCAAGTATGCTCCTCCTGGTATGTGCATATAAGCCGTTCTGAATCAAGCCTTTCAAAAATTGGTGTCAAAGAAAATAAAAGTGCTTATTGGATCAGCCATAATATGTCACAATGTAATTTCCAGGATTATTACACGTACAATCGGTAATGTTCGATAAGCTGGTGATAACGAGTATATTCATGATAATAGGTTGATAATATGTTTGGCAAATATATCATTGTAGCTTGAAGTCCTGGTTATTGCAAAGGGCTTAATTTGAACAATTACAAAAAAATTGCAACTTAAGATATTTAAATTAACTAAAGGAAATATCATTTTAATCACGGTTATCATTATTTATAAGGGTTTATGTTCAATTACTATTGCATCTCAGAATATACAGCATACATTTAATTGGTTGAACACTCTCCACGTAACCTTCACTATTCCGCGATTCAGACTGGGGTGCTGATAAAATCCGATAAAAAAACGTGCATACACTAGTAATACTGGGTATTGGACCACTCGTGCATTTGTAGGGCAACTTGTCGGTTATTGATTCCTTGCAAAATTTATATGCATTTATATTGTATGTCAGATTATGGTCATCGATGCTATAAGCAAAATAAGTTCTGATATGGAGGGAAATATCAGGACAGACAGACTATCATTGGGTCATGGTACTGACCGCTAAACTGATATTGCCCTCCATTCCAGCTCGGACAATGTTGTTTGCACTAGTCCGTGGCAAGACCCTTGTGCAATGTGCAATCTGCATAATTATCCTGATATTGCCCTCCATATCAGTAACTGTTATATAATTATTTTTATTGTTTGTTGTTTAATCCCGGGGTTGTTTTTTGTTGGTTTTTTTTTTGCAACAATTGATTTATATCGTGCTTTGAAATTTCACTTCAATATATCAAAATTTAACATTGAAAAATGAGCTAAAGCAATATTCATGAAACCTTATCTAGTGTAGGAGTATGATAAAGTTATGGTGTTAAACGTCACATTCAACAATATTTCAGCTATATCGTTGCGGTCAGTTTGATTGGTGGAGGAAGCCAGAGTACCCGGAGAAAACCACCGACCTGCCGCATGTTACTGACAAACTTTATCAGATATTGTTGTATCGAGTAAACCTCGCCATGAGCTGTACTGGAACTGAGAATGTTAGTGGTGACAAGCACTGGTTTCACAGGTAGTTGTTCATCCGACTAATATAAACCTATATGAAATATCAATAATACACAGTGTAAAACAAAATAGCACACGTCTATATTTTACGAAAATTATAAAAATTGCACCAAATTGCGTAAATTTGTGTTGTTTGATATAATTAAGATATTTACATTGCAATGAACAATCAACAATCAACAATATATCCTATCAAACGGTAACTTATAAGTAAAAGCTTTAAGACATATAACCTGCATGTGAATATACCAGGAAATGAAGAAACCAAAATAACACGCTTGTTAAGAGATATCAATTAGTTGGCAAATTGTCAAATATAATGATTGCTTCAGGTAAAACAGAGACAATTTCATCTGATTGCTTTTTTGTAAATACGGCATTGCTACGAAGCTATTTACTCTGTGTAGCTAATTATTACAAGATAAGCTTTGAAGTAGAGCTGCATCTGATATTGTGATACTTACGGCGATACATTTTGTTAGCTGAGGTATTCTTAGCATTTCATTTCTTTACTGTAACTCCTGGTTAATGCGTTTTTGGCCAATTACAACAATGTTTAAGTCATATTGTTGCGGTTATTGTTGGAGAAACGAACGTACTTCGAGAACACCATAGAACTGTAGATGCCGCTCTCATAATGTTGTTTCAAGCATATATATATTATCAGTGGCGGAATCGAACTCGCAATTTTAGTGGTGTTAGGTATTGCATAAGAAACATAGTATTTAATCTTACGGGAGATGTGTTTGTCCTGCTGAACTTTTTTGTTTCACATGAAACACAAATCAGGTTACCTATTTTCTAACATATACATGAGTATTTATTTCCTAACGTTTATTAAATACATTTCCTTTATATATTGCTGTTATTATTACCGGGTTTGTTAACAATAGTAACACTATGATGTCACTAGAATGAAGGAACTGCTTACCCTTCAATGACACCTTGATTTACCCTCGGGTTTGTTAACAATAGTAACACTATGATGTCACTAGAATACAGGAACTGCTTACCCTTCCATGACACCTTGATTTACCCTCGGGTTTGTTAACAATAGTAACACTATGATGTCACTAGAATACAGGAACTGCTTACCCTTCCATGGCACCTTGATTTACCCTCGGGTTTGTTAACAATAGTAACACTATGATGTCACTAGAATGAAGGAACTGCTTACCCTTCCATGGCACCTTGATTTACCCTCGGGTTTGTTAACAATAGTAACACTATGATGCCACTAGAATGAAGGAACTGCTTACCCTTCAATGACACCTTGATTTACCCTCGGGTTTGTTAACAATAGTAACACTATGATGTCACTAGAATGAAGGAACTGCTTACCCTTCAATGACACCTTGATTTACCCTCGGGTTTCAGTAGGCTTAATGCTGCTCACTATTTAGTTTGTTTTGTATGTAGTATTTTGAAAATCAACTTTTCTTCAGCAAATGTTTTAAATCCTATTGAAGTTATATTAATGACCTTATAGACCCTGAATAGCGTATACTGATTTCGTTTTCTGTAAGACAAGTAATGTATTTATAGTTTATTACCATTATCACCGGTTTTGCTTACGACGTGTGCAACTAGAACAACAGAAACTGCTTTCCCTCCCAGAGCAGCTGGATTTTCCCTCGGGTTTCAGTGGACTTAGTGCTGCTCAATCTTTAATTTGTTTAGTGTGTAGTAAATTCAGTGGTGGTTTTTTTTGTGTCCTTAGTTCATTTGGTCATGGTGGTGTCTGTCCTGCTTTGAATTATGCCGTCTGGTTACCTTATTAGAAGCCTCAAACATTTCCTACCACAAAACACTGCATAGCTTTTGAAGATTACGCGTTTTATGATACCAGCAATGTCTTTATATTTTGACAACCATTAGCTAATCTGGATATTGACAGATTGTTATCAAATCATATTAGTATATTGTATGAAGGCTATTAGAATAGTTGTTTGTAGACAAGACAAAACAACGTTAGAAACATGACTAACATCTGGAGTAAATTATTACCCTCATTCTACGAAAACATCTATATATTATTAATATATTTTACCCTTTGGTTATAGCTATATAGATTAGGGAATAAACATATAATATTTGAATATTTGCTGACGTCAATCGGTGATTTTATCGTCGCAAATCGATTTGTGTTTATCTTTTATAATCGTATGTGTATGTATTGTTTATCGTTGTTTGTTCTTTTGGCCATTGTGTTGTCTGTTCTTCTTTGATTTACAGATTCTGATTACTCCTTTGGTAATTTCAGGCTCTTTTTAGTTTGTGTTTATATGGGTTATTATCAAAATGCACACACTTTTTCCTGTTCATATTTTGGTGACATCAAATATTTTCGTTCCCGTTTTGTTTAGCCTATTAGTTTTTCCTACATTACAATGACATATTCACATAACATGCAATCGGAAAACCACCATGAAAAAACATATTTCTAGATATGTAGCACCCCCCCCTACCTTTCAGTCCGTGGTGTTACTAACATAAAATTATTCTTTTTAGGAAAATGAAAAATATTTTTTATGTAAAAAGTGGTTAAATACTTAATATAGAGGGAAATTATGCAAACTTTAGGATATTTTCTTTGGAGCACCAATTTTTGTCACAATATTTGGATATGTATAGTTGTGGAGTCCCATTTAAGCTGCATTATAAAACAAACAAGTTTTCATAATTGTAGTTTGTTTCACTTTATATAAAGAAAAGATGAATCACACATAGTTATCAAAGTCAACTTTATTCAACTATAATATAATTTACTTCAATTATGTCGTGTATCCTTGTTATGAAACAATCTACATGAGGTAACACCATTGACAATGGGTAACACCACAGATGATAAAAGTAACACCAGAGACATCTTCTTGAATGTAAACATTTAATTCAAGAAAAACACAACTAGCAACCTATATTTTTTGTTTTCTTAAATATTTTTAGTACACTATTCAGTTTTTCAACTATATCTTATAAGTAAATGATGATGTTTGAACAATTTCTCTGCATAGGTTAAAGAGCAATATTTTGTTCTGAATATTACTTTAATGGAATAACACCACAGACAAACAGGTAAGTATTTTCAGGATAAAAGGTAAATAATTTCTCCCTGACTATATTGTATATGTATATCCTGTGAAGAATACCAAATGTAATGTATTGTATATTTTTTTTATCATATACTTTGCATTAATATGAGTGGTTATGCATATGTATTATGACCGGAAGTTGGATACCCATATTTTCCCGACCAGGGCAAATACCCATATTCAGCCTCTCGTGAAAGAATCTCCATATTGAGTCTCGCGTGCTAAGCACTTCCGGTATTTCCGGTGTCGTCTGTTTTTGAAATTTTGATTTTTTTTGAAAATTTTGAACTTTGAAAAGATAAACAAAATTAATTAATTTTAGAATTTTGAAATTTTATAAAATTGTTGAATTTTTGGAAAATTTGAAATTTTATGAAATTTTATGAAATTTTTGAAATTTGTTTTGAAATTTTCAAACAGTTTAACAAATTTTAACTTCCTATATACTTGTTATTTGATATTATTTGTTATATAAAGTTGTTGTTCCTGGCTAATTTTGTTTCATTGTTGCTAATATTGAAATGTTTGAGGTATATGATAAAAAGAATAATGCATGACCTTTTCCATATTGACCCTGGTAGCATCCCTCGACCCATAATATGGGCGTCTCGTGACGATACCAGGCCCAATATGGAAAAGGTCATGTATTATTCTCTATATATTTTGTTCAATTCTAACAAAAAGAAGTAGTGAGAAGTACACCACAAACATAAAATTCATATACTATGCCAATCGCACTTACTGTTTCTGTTGTATATTATTTATGGATCACTTTTGGTTTTGTCGTCTGCACATGTCATGAAACAGGAAATAGGCAAAGGGAGAAACTAATTTTGCTTAAAATATGACAAGACAGATATGAAAATCTATAACAGCTGGTCTATGCTAATTTTGTTTTCTTTTTAAATTTAAATATATATCAAGCAAAACTAATGTTGTGCTATTAGAGTTTTAGGAATAGTTCAAAAATAATAGAAAGATCGAATAAAATCATTACATCTGAATAGTACAATTGACCAGAAGTAAGTCATTTTGGAAAAATAACACGCAACACGAAGGAAAAACAGGTCTTCGTGTAGCAAGTATGCATTCACAATTGAACCAATTTGTATTTAGATGGCAAAACTATATAAAGCTGATGTGCCTTTATGCAAAACATGTTTTCTCCAATCATTTTGGTTGATATTTGGCTTGTAATTGCGTAATAACAGAAAAGTGCGTGTATTTTGATAATGACCCATATGAATACAACATAAAATATGTTTTAATTATAAATATATTTACCCACAACATCAATATACATGTGATAATTATTCTGTCCTCTCTAATAACAAATTATCGTATGAATGACGTACAATATTCTACACACTCGCTTATAATAACATTAGACTGGGATTCACTAAGAGGTCAATTTTACATAAAATAGTGAACAAAAAAACATACCATACGGAACGTGTTTCAAAAATGTAACAGGAAAATCGTTGAAACAGGAGATCATAATAGACTCTACTAACACACATCATCGTTCACTCCCCTGGTATGGTAAACGCAAAACAGTGAAACTTTAGCTCTTCCGGTTTGTGTTGTTATTTGTTTGTTCTTTCTAGTTTTTTTCTGCCCATAGAGCCACGGACTTTGTAGGATTCCGACTCCACGCGAGGTCGGAGCTGTTCGGTACTGTAATGTCAATTGGCAATATGTTGNGCACTTTTTGCCGGTGTTTGATTTTATTTCTCACTTTTATCAGCTGTTACCTATGTGTTTTGTTTACATTCCCGATCGAGCGTTTTCCCGCAAATTCTGTTTCCATTGCTGAAGTAAATATTCAATTTATTCATATGCATCCGTGTCTTGGCAGTATTTTAAATGTATTTCATAATAAAATACAATGTATTTAATAAATATATGATACTACACTACACTACACCTGTGGCTGTGCAAAAATATTTGAATTTGGTCAAAGGGAGGTACGTTAGTTACTAACAAGGGAGAGCACTCTATTATTTACTCAAAGTAAACAAACATTGACTTGAAAGTCATACACCGTGAAACATGAAAGGTGCACGATAGTTAAATTATTGGCTAGCAGAATAGTATACATACATTAATTTAAAAATACTGATGTAATAGAATCGTGGTTTTATTGGTGAAGCATGGAGAACTGGGGGCAGTTGACATAAACTGTACAGCATGTATTTGCCGGTAAAACGCACGTGATTTTTTTGTCTTGCACTAGTGCAAGATAAGACCATCTCACATCGCTAAAAATAGGAACTGGTCTGTCTCAAAAGTGAGAAATAAGTTGTCTTTATAAAAACGTAGATATCGAATTTAGTGCGCACGACGAGCTTCTAGAATAACTTTCATCATCAAGCCAAAGAGCCTAATCAGAATAGCAAAAATTCGGTTAAGGTTATATATTCCTTCGGGATGAAGAATAATAATATCTTATTAATAATTACATCATTTATGATGTGATAATTTCTTATACACTGGTCATAACTGAGTGATAGACATATGCTAAGGAGCATTTGTGGTAATTCCTAATTGAATAGCATTGCTGTTCGTTGATATGTCATTGCTTTGCAATAATCACCAAACATGTTCAATTTACTGGGGATAATCAAGATGTCCACTTCAGTGATTAATGTCTGTTAAATTGTTTGTGTCATGAACAAGAAGTAATGGGAGTAAGGACGATAGACTTCAAGGTCGGATCTATTTAATTAGTCATTATCTACTTTGCAGGCGGTATAACGTATTTATCTTGTTTTTATCAATCTTTATGATAATTGCCAACATTGGTTTTCCGAATGCAAATGACGTCATGGAATATAATGTGAGAAAATCAGATACAAAGTAGGTCAGCTGACATAATTTTTATTTCAACATTAAGCTTGTAATGTGTAATGCCTCAATAGAACTTTAAATATCTACATATCTGATTAAAATATTTAAACATAGAATAAATGGGGGAATGGTTAATATGGGTAATCTTGGATTCGGAATTCCGCCTTTGAATCTACCGATTATCGATGTTTACCCTAGAACTACCGCCCCTTGTTTCCCTGTCTGCGTTGCCAAATGTCCCGATCTACTAAGAAATTTCCAAACATTCACAATTTTAATATATTTTTCTGACAATGATATATGAGAAGAGTTTGAAGATACCAAAGTGGTAATGCGAATCCGAAGTAGGTCAGACAACACAATGGCCGAAAGAAAACAGGACAAAAGGAGAAACAACGATGTACAAAACATTACACAGAAAACTAAAGATCGGGTAAATTCAAGTCCATCTCCCTCAATGCAATGTAACCTTGGCCGACAAAACAACATATCTAATAACACTTATTAATCAGCTTACTTATAATAGACATGATATAGATTCCAAGGATGCAGTAATCGATCACAGATAGAGTATACAGATAATTTGACCATTCTTAAACATGTATATATAAACTATGCATAATGTACATTGCATTTGGTTTAATTTCAGCCTGTTTTGATATATATATGTTTTATTTATTTCTTTGTCTTACTGCCTCTTCGGTCTAGTTTCCCGCTCATATAAACTCATTTTCTGACAATTAAATATAAACTTGGTTCCGTAACCTTCAATTCAATGTAACCTGGGGTGCGTTCAACATCATAGCTGCTAGGTTGAGCTACGTACAAAAAGTCTACTGAACGGAAAGCTAGCATAGCCGCTACATAACTCTCGCTAGCTTAAAAATATGTCTGCTAGCTTTTGAATCCAAGATGACAACAATGATTCTTTCCTTTTCTTACCATGAGGAGAAAGTAGTTTTAATCAACTATTTATATCCGGGTACATTTGTTAAACAAAAAAAAATGTGCACATAGGTATAAACTAAATTCTGCAATTTCTCTTCAAACCATGACCTTCCCATCCCGGAAATTTCATTTCGTAAGGTAAAAATAGTGGCAATGCAGGAATTGGCAACGCTTTTAATACGAATGATAATTTATTATGGTAACTAGACAAATACCATTAGCCAAAATGTCCCCAGAAATATATTTCATATGATTGGCGCCATATTTGCTAGCACTGCTACGTAACTAATCGTTCAATGGCGTTCTTCCTATTTTACATAGCAGCTAGGCTATCTACTACGATATTGAACGCAACTCTTTATTAATATTTTGTTGTTTTTATTTGTTTGTTATATTTCTTGTTGTATTCTGTATTCTTTTCACTATGTGCCTTGTTGCCAACGTTAACTGTGTCTCTGGATTGTCTATTCTTGATATCTATTTCATCTAACATTGTCTTTATGTTAATAGTAACAAAACGTAGATATCTAATTTAGTGCACACAATGCTTTGCTGGAATAACGTTCACCAGGTAAGCACATTATCAAAAGATTGGAAAGCCAAAAATATTTTCTTTCCATCGTAAAGACTTACTGAAAGTATATAGCGAATTATTCCACCTTCCAAATATATTTAAGTAATTGCAACGATATTTTGGATAATGTGCATTCTTCGGTGTGACATTAGAGGAATATATCATCTTCATATTTTTATCTCTCACATGACTATTACTATAAACTGTTTGCTGATTAATGTTTTAAGAGTAACTGGATATTTTCACGTGTGCCACATATGGTGCAGAAACCGCTTACACTACTAGAGTACCTGAGTTCACCACCGGGTGTTAGTGGGTTCGTGTTGCTGGCTTGTTAGTTTTTTGTGTAATGTTTTGTTGATCGTTGTTTGTCATTTTGTCCTTTTTCTGTGCTTTTTGTGTTTTATGTCTTTCTTCGATTTACAGTTTGATTACCCCTTTGATATGTTCAATATTTTCCTATTCATTTGGCCGTATACTAATACCTTTAATATGTATTAAAATCTGCAAAAGGGGATATACGCTTCCATGAATACTGTCAGCCTGAAAAATCAAAATAACACAAGGCAGTGTACCAAATATGACTCAGTTCTGTCGTTCAGGCGAATAGTCATGAAAAGCTTGATGATGTAAACAGGAATAATTAGAAGCCTTACATTGACGGACATACAATGCATTGGTCAAAATAAGAAAAACAACAACAAAAACAAGCAATAATCTACAAACACTATAATGAAAACTAAAGATCTAACAACACGAATCCCATTAAATCTGGGTCCGTTGTGGTCGTAATCGTATTGTCGTTTGATTTACAACTGCACATGCAATCAATTCCTACCACCACTAAAGATGTGAGTTTGAATACCTCTCAGGCGAGATGTTCTCGATGTAACATTTTGCGATAAAGTTTGTCAGTGACTTGCGATAGATCGGTTGTTTTCTCCTGGTACTCCGGTTTCCTCCTCCTATAAAACTGATCTTAACTGAAATATTGTTCAAAGTGGCGTTAAACACCATAGCCCTACTCCTAGCCAACTAAAACCCGAGGGGTCAAACAAGGTTGATTCAGTACGAGTTGCTGTTGTCCTAGATAATTTCAGGGCACTGATGCATCACTGGTAATTAATTTCAATATCCCATGAGTTTTATATATTATGTCACGGAGGACACGGTGGGTAATCAAAATACAGTAGTACGTAACAGGCCCTAACTCGAAGGAACAGTCAAGTTGGAGTTATCGCTAGTTCGAGCCATGTAATGTCCGTACATCCGGAGAGATAGGAATCCTGTTCCAGTCTGGGAAACTTTATTATATGTTATGATAAACAAATTATGTTCTGTCGTACAAAATAATTCATAATTTTATAACGTACATAATTCTCAAAGGACCATGGATATGTTCCGTTTGTCGTAATCCAGTCCTTCCCTCATTTATGGCTGTTCACCTGGTTTCTAAAATGAATAACACGACTGCTACCACCATTAGTGTAGGAACTGCTTACCATTCTAGATTACCTGTACTTAGTGTGGTTGGTATTGCTCAATCTTTAGTTGTCTGTGTAGTATTTGGTAGATTATTGTTTGTCCATTTTATTTTGGCGACATTGTGTTGTCTGACTGTTGTATTGCGCAATCCATAGTTGTCTGTGTAGTGCTTGGTAGATTATTGTTTGTCCATTTTATTTTGCCGACATTGTGTTGTCTGTCTATTGTATTGCGCAATACTTAGATGTCTGTGTAGTGTTTGGTAGGTCAGTCTTAGTCCATTTTATTTTGGTGACATTGTGTTATCTGTCTTGTATTTTTCAGTCTTTAGTTATCTTTGTCGTGTTTTCTAGATTATTGTTTGTTCTCTTTCCTTTGGACCGATTGTGTTGTCTGATTACCACTTTCTCCAACATTTCTATAGAAAATATGTTTGACTGTTTTAAACGAAAGAAAAACAAAATACGGTATGTATTTGACATCAGCGACTATATTTCTTTTTATTCAGTAAAATATAATGTCCCGATCTACTAAGAAACTTTCCACTCTCTCACAATCATAATGTCGTTTTCTGACAATGACATATGAGAAGAGCTTGAAGATACCAAAGTGATAATCCGAATTCGTAAATCGAAGAAAGAAAGACAACACAACAAACAACGATATACAAAGCATTATACAGAAAACTAAAGATCGGGTAAATTCAATTCCATCTCCCTCAATTCAATGTAACCTTGGCCGACAAAACAACATATCTAATAACACTGATTAATAAGTTTACTTACAATAGACATGATACAGATTCCAAGGATAGAGTAATCGATCACAGATAGAGTATACAAATAATATGACTATTCGTAAACATATACTTTTCTATAATATGTATTTTTGTTTAATTTGCATGTTTAAAGGAAAAGGACAGTCAGTTGAACAATTGTTATAATTCAATACATTGTAACTTTTTATTTGTAAATAACTAATTATTAAACAAAAAACACCTTTATTAAAGGCAAAACCGTAATTTTTCATGCCCAAAATTTTCCGTACTGACCTTCATAAAATGAAGATTAAACACCGAATTATTGGCGAATACGCTACGAAACGTTAAGATTCAAACAACATTAAACGAGCGTGACAATTTGAAGTGTTTGAATCTGGACAGTATTTTCCTTACCTCAAAGCTAAAACTCCGAGAGTTCCGAATTTCCGTTTTTTCATAGGTGACGCTGTTACTTTTACTTTGAATTTTTGTCATCCCGGACATTAATTCCGTTAACGATAGTTTTGGGTCATTTTTGTAAAAAAAAAATGAACACCAATCGTATCTTTTGCAGCATAACTGTTTAATGATAGCTTAAATAAATCATTTATGGACAGTTAAAATGTTTGAACAAAATCGTAGACAATATTTTACATTAATATGCCCAATTAAAAATATGAATATGTGGAGTTACTGGTGCTCGATCTTTAGTTTTATGCGTATATTTGTGGATCGCTGTTTGTCCACTTGTCCATTTTCTGTTGGTCATTGCGTTGTCTGTCGTCATAATTTAACCACATGATCATCTGTTAAGATGTATTAGAAACACATGATCATCTGTTAAGATGTATTAGAAACACATGATCATCTGTTAAGATGTAGTAGAAACACATGATCATCTGTTAAGATGTATTAGAA
>MJUT01053666.1:252444-262778 GCA_002080005.1 Gigantidas platifrons
TACTGACTTTATCGGTCAGGCTGGTCGTTCACACGTTAGTTACCTAGACTTAGAAGACATACTGACTTTATCGGTCAGGCTGGTCGTTCACACGTTATTTATTCATGCATTATCTCATGTTCTTTCATTAAGGTCTCCGAACATTAAACTATAAAATAAGAGTGTGAAAGTAAATTAAGAACGAGGACGCAAGTAGATGATGAAATACTAATGTATACATTGTTAAATACGTAGTCAATAAATGTCACTGCATGGACGATACAACATACAATAAAGGTCAGTGATTGGACAATAATGAGAGTCAGAACAAAGATGAGGTGAGAGAGAGCATAGATATATTGGAATGAGTAAAGCAAAAAACTATATTGCATTGACGAGATAATTACATACTTATATATTGAGGAAGTCTACTTAAATGATTAATGAAGGGTGAGGTGGTACCTTGAAAAGTATTGAGAATTAGATGGGGAAGAATTAATAAATAGTCTTTTTAGAGGCTACATTGCGCCTACTCTTTCTTTTCCGAATCTTCCCTCTTCAATGTGGAGGCATAATGGCTCTTACCAAGCACCGTGACCCACACTCTGGCTTTATGTATTAATCCGGACAGTCGATATGTAAACGGCTTCTCCTATCTGTGATAGTACTGTGCAGTTCTGTGGGTTCTGACTTTTGTAGAGACTGCAGTGCCTCTACTCTTTTTTGATTCTTCAATTTTCGACATCAAAGCATTGTGGCCCTCTCTAACACGGTACCAAGGCAAATTGCACTCATACTCTAACAGAACATTACCTAGCGAAATACCATCCCTTATTCGTCTGGGCCGAATTGTCGGTTGAGCCCTCGGATCCGTCTCCAGTAGTACACAGAAAATAACAATAGAATTCACAGCAATAACATCTGTAACTTGAACTGACAAACACAATTATACATATGTTACTTCATATTCCATTGCTTGCATATCTTCACAGAAATATGCAAGATATTCAATGTTTATGACATGCAATCAAAATATGTTATGTCTAATATATGTGCATCCAGTGTTAACTGCACATGTTATCGTATCAGGTCGTAGTACAAATAAAATACAACAACAAGATATTTCTTTCCAATCAAGGGCTCACTAGGACCAAAATGAATAATTACAAGAACAGTGTAGATAAAGAGGGGAATTGGTTGCTGATTGGGAAACACAATGCACTAAATAGAAATATAATGATAATAAACAATAAATTGTTCATTGTTTAACAAAAGGTTGCTAGTCATAGAACGTTGTGATTAGGTCACAAATCATCTTTCATAAAGTTACCAACAGAGCTAACACGACTTTGGCCACTGGTGTAGCAGCAACTGCTTACCCTTCCGAAGCACCTGCGTTATTGCCCGGTTTTTAATGAGGTTTGCGTTGCTCGACATTTCGTTTACTGTGTAGTGTTTGTAGATTATTAGTTTTCCTTGTGTCCTTTCTTATTTTGGTCATTGTATTGTATGTCATTCTTCGATTTTATGCTTCTCCAAATTTTCCTTAAGAAAGATATGATTGCGTGACTCGGAAAACCGTGGTAAACATTATTTGTAACATGAAGCCATGCAATATCACACCTCTATATCGTTGATTATTGTACGGCTCTCTGATTGTAACATGAAGCCATGCAATATCACACCTCTATGTCGTTGATTATTGCTAGGCTCTCTGATTGTAACATGAAGCCATGCAATATCACACCTCTATGTCGTTGATTATTGTTAGGCTCTCTGATTGTAACATGAAGCCATGCAATATCACACCTCTATGTCGTTGATTATTGTTAGGCTCTCTGATTGTAACATGAAGCCACCCAATATCACACCTCTATGTTGTTGATTATTGCACGGCTCTCTGAGAGTATTAAAACCACAGCACAGATTACAAGTGTGGATTATCTCGTATCTGAATGTATCATTTTATACATCTTAGCTGTTGCTTACATTCTGGTATATAAACCATAAAAAGATCAAAGGAAAAGTATGCATCCATGTTACAATATACGATACGAGTTCCCTTCACTATACGGTAACAGTAATCGATACATTTAAATCAAACATAATCCCTTAAGAACGATTAAAGATCAGACTCATTAAGATATATTTAGCCATAATAAGTCTTAAGATTTAATACGTTTTACTGATGTGACTTTTTCATTTACTATTTACGTACATTGCGTGGATGTAATTATTAGATTCAGTGATTCTTAACAACAATTTCTATTCCCTCAGTCTATGTTTATTTTGGTTCTGTCTGTATACATTTATTACCAATTGTCGAGGTAGAAGATTACACAAAAAAAAAGATTCAACTACGAATATTTTTAATTCAGTTTTATATATATTTTTTTAATAAAATCAAAAACAAAACAAAACTACAACACTATCGGAACAATTCCAAAATGTAATAGAAACGTACAATCTGTACAGGGATCTGTGACTTCTAGACTCTCTAAACTGGCAAACCATTTAGCATTCACTGGAACCCGTTATTTTAGTAGATCGTTGAATGTTCTTCCCCAAGACAAAATTCAGCATTCAATTATCAATTATTTTTCACCAATCTGTCTGTTTTTGGGTCGTTGCCTTTTCCCCACAATCAACATGGAGAAAAACACAGAGTACCCAATATGAGGGGTGATACATGTAAAGAAATAAACCATACATGTATGTTAACAACAATCCCTGTAGATATAATGATAAAACATAGAATATCCCATTATTAAGGTGTATGCAAATGAAGGGGTGGACCAGATACAACGACAACAACAACTGTATAATAATAATGTAAACACAAAACCAGTAGTGAATTCAGGTGCTCCGACGATTTTCTTGTTTCGATTGTAATTTGTTATATTGCCACAAAAACGTATTAAATACCATTTACTAACCGGTTTAACAAGGAAGACAGGACCGATCTCATGGTAGTTGGATTTACAAATACTTATGCAATAAGTGTCTATCACCACTGATGTTGTGAAATCTAATCTCGATCAAGGCGAGGTGCACAACATTATGTGATAAAGCTTGTTAACGACTTGCGACAGGTCGGTGGTTTTCTCCGGGTCCTCCAGCTTCCTACACCAATAAAACAGACATCCACGATGTAACTGAAATATTGTTGAAAGTGGCATTAAACACCATCAAACACACAACACAAACACCAGGAAGAATAAATAAAACGGAGAATGTTGCATAACATGTTACTTAACTAGTAGAATGATTTTACCATATCTATAAATAAATCTAGTAGTTTATTGCCATATGAACTTTTTGACTCTTTATTTGTTCCATACAATAAACAATATTCCAAATAGATTTTGTTTTACATATAATATAGTTCACAGCATTTTTCCAATATAAGCGGAAGGACTTTTAACGGATGAGTGCGCATGTCTATTTGATAGGATTATAATTTCCACTAGTCCGGATTAACTATATATAGTTTTATAGTCATCGAAATATATAACGTTTTGATTGTATGAAATTAATTTGGTTCAATTGTAATCTTAAACTTCTTTTTTTTTATGAAAAAGAGTAAAATATGTTTTAAAAGTATATCTGACTTCAGTTAGTGTACAGTGTTAAAAATGTATGGCATTAATTGGAATTCCTTTGTCCCCTTTTTTTGTTTTCTTTTACTAAAAGTGGTTTCTTATTTTGCATGAATACAACGACAAGTTTCACTCGTTCAAATTGTTCTTTTATGTTGCTGTTATTCTTAATGTGTTTTAAGGTCAAATATTTGTTTGGTGCTGAATGACACTCTGTGGTACAACTAAGTATTTCAATAAAGTTATTAAGTTTAAATAATGCTATTGAAGAATATAAAACTGTTATTGACATGATGGCTTTCATAGCAGTGTTTACATACCGTCCCTTTAATAATATTTGTTTACATATAGTGCGGCGAACTGCAAAAATCAATACAAAACCCAGCTGAGCTAAACTTCTATTTATAAACCTCGACTTAACTCGGTAATTTCCGTATGATTAATCAATAACCGTCGACATGTTATAAACTGCTTACCATAACATAATCGTACAGTGTGTTTAGATCATTCTTGTAGTGAACATTCCGTTCTCTTTATCTTCTTTATATCCTATAGTTCTATACAGGGATATAAGACTGACTTAATGGTATTATTTGTCTAAAGGAAAATGCCTTGCAGAGAATTGTGTACTAGTGAAATCAACATGTAAGTAAATACACCATTGTTAACAAGATTGTTTACGTTATTTATTTATTTATTTATTTTTCAAAGATTGACATTTCCGTACTATTACAAATTTTCTCAACATTTGTGTCAACGTATTTGTATGCCTTTGTTATATGATGCATCCTTTTTGCTTTTTCGCAACAAGTACTTTTTCTTAATAAAAAACAATCTTACTAACTAAATGCTCCCATGATGCAATTGTTATTTTGTTAATCAAAAATAGAATGTTGAGGATCAGGGTTCAATCACTGGTCAGGTCAAATCAAATTCGACACTTGGCTAGTTTTATAAACATGTTTCAATGTATTAGTCTGTGAGCTAGTTATATACTTTTCCAATTCAACCTGTTGTTATTTGAAAACAACCTTAGTTGAATGCATTATGAAAAGAAAGTTTTCAACAGTGATGATCAACAATTCTGCCAATGCATGTTATTTTTGTTTTCTCTATATTTTGTGTTTGTTGTTTGTTTATTGTTTTTGTTATTTTTTTTTTCATTTATCATCAGTATTTACGTGTAAATTACCTGTCTTTATATCTACATTTTTAGCATTTTATTTTTTTATTTGTCTTACATTAATATAGTTTTAAAAGTGTTCGATTTATTAGTAAGAGAGGACACGGGTATATATAAACATGATGGACTATCCAACATATGCACAAATTAAAATAATGAAGCAGCTTGTAGTAAGGAAGGATATGGATTTAAATAAATATAATAGACTATCCAACATTACTCTTATACACAAATTAATGTAAGGGAACAACGAGTGTATTACTGTTCTTCATTTTGGTATTAATCACTATCCACCCGACCTTGAGAGGTTCAAGTTTTTGTTTATTTCAAGCACAGGGACTTGCTCCCGGCCGCTAATTTGCCCCATTGAATTTTTGTTTACTGTCAATGTTTTACCCATTTTTATTATACCTTGACAGTAAAAACATCAGTGGGGCAACATTCCCTGTGCTTCAAGTACTAATGTCCGCTACATATATAACATATAAATAAATAATGCATATTATTATTCATGATTTTTGTCTTTTATTTTTGCAGGCTAACAAACGTTTTTGATGGCAAATTTTCACATGTTCCAATGGTAGCAAAGCTAAGAAATGGACGTTCAGTTACGGTTAATTACATGACTGAAGGACAATTATCAGAAATGTATTGTATGATTCAGGAGGCAGCTCAGTGTGGGGAAGGATACGGAATAGATGAATTTGAATCAGAAGAGGAGTTCCGAATGGAGATTAAGGATAGTGACTGTTTTTCTATTTCCTGTAAAGAAACCGGGGAATTGCTCGCGGGCTTTATCATTGCTGTGAGTAAATTCTATCGAGGACATGGTGCTATGGCTGATCCGTTTGTAATTGTTAGACGAACTGTTCGATTACAAAGCTTAGGAGAGTTTGCAATGAGAACGGCCATTGATTTCGCAACATATCTGGGATATTTTGGTATGTATGTTGACACTTTTACAAGCAACAAAGCCATATTAAGAATCATCGAGAAAATTGGAGGATTTCAAAAAGTTGGCGTCTTGCCAGTTGGTGGTAAATTGCAAGGTGGACAAATTGTTAGCTCTGTCATTTTTATAAAATATTTGTCTGCAACCAAAGACACGATGAAAGTAAGCTGAACTATTGTATATATAGTATCATGGACTTAACTTCATCAAGCGAAGTCGATGTTTTCCAGTTTCACATAATTACAGATATTCTGCCACTACTATAGGTAAACATCTGAAGGAGGATTATCAAAGAATCATCGGTCTGGTTTGTATGAAACATCAAGTAACTCTGTGTACACCATGTCGTGTTAGTGTTCGCCTAGAGTGTAATATTTGTCACCAGCAGCAACATCTTGTAACACTGTATGCAACGGAATGGAGAACTAAACTTACTTTACACACGTATGAATTTCTTTCACACATCATCAAATGCGAATTAAAACAACGATGTCACTAAAACATTACAATCATTGCAGTGGATAAAGTGCAAAATGGATTACTGCTATTTTCAAATGAAGACCATTACAACTTAGAGGTCTAAATGGATTAACCTTATGTACATTGTACCAACATTTGTTTTTAACAGATAACCACTACAGGTTAACGGTAAAAATGGATACACTTTATGTATCAACATTTGTTTTTAACAGATAACCACTACAGGTTAACGGTAAAAATGGATACACTTTATGTATCAACATTTATTTTTAACAGATAACCACTACAGGTTAACGGTAAAAATGGATCAACTTTATGTACCAACGTTTATTTTTAACTGATAGCCACTACAGGTTAACGGTAAAAATGGATACACTTTTTTGTACCAACATTTGTTTTTATTGATCAATACATTGACAACCACAAGCTGTGTTCAATTACATTGGAGATGATGTAGGTAGTTCAAAGGTCAATGCATTATACATATGTATATTATTGATTTAAAATGTTTACTGATTTTATTAAAAACGTACATTGTACTTGTGTTTTTTTTATATATAGGGACCGATCATTGATTTAAAAAAAAAAGGGCGGGGGGTGTTGAGGGGTCAGTATGTTTTTCCACCGAGCCAGAATGTTTTTTTTTCACATTTGCTTCGGGATGAAAAATGGATGTTTTGTCTTCAAATTTTAACAAACGCTCTTGCATCTGCGGAAGCAGATTATATAATTTTTCGAATCTCTTAAAGTCAAAATATTTTTTTTTCTATGGAAATTTGACGACAATTTAAAAAAAACTCAACCCCACCCTCTACAAATTAAGTAGTGTTCTCTTTCGTCGTTATTCAAAACTGTACATTTCCCAAAGGTGTCAGGACAGGGGAAAGAGTTGCGATAAATTGAAAAACAAAAAATACCACACTGTCGGAACATTTTCAAAATCCAACACGCAAAATCGATACTCCTAACACACAAATACATGAAAGTTCACTTTCCTAGATTGGTACAGACACTTCAGTAACAGGTGGCGGTGTTAGGCTAAATAGAGAAATTAAATCAGTGCATTCCTTCATTTGTATAAATGGCCTGTCTTATACATAGGTGTGTTCAACCATCCATACGATTGTTGTCTGGTTTTGTGTTTGTGTCTACAATATTTACTGAGTATTGACAATATTTGTTCGTTTATGATGTTTAAGACCACTTTCAACAATATCTCAGTTATATTATTGCGTTCAGTTGTATTGGTGGAAGAAACAGGAATACCCAGAGAAAATCACCGACCTGTCCACAAGTCACTGACAAACTTGATCACATATTGGTGCATCGCCTGCGCGGGACTCGAACTAACAACTTGAGTGCTGGTAGGTACTGGTTGCATATGTAGTTGTAAATTCAACTACCATACGATCACGACCAGGACGCCCCCTTGTATTGATAAGACGTCAAGTTGACGTACCTTAATCAAAATGTCCAACTTAAAAAAAAACGTAAATAATAATGATAAAGTTAATGACATTGCTTCAGGCTCGGATCAAGGTTGGGAGAGGAGTTAAATCTAATCGAAGAGTCTTGAGAAAAGCATATGTCTCCCGTGTGTACGTGAAAGGGAAACATGGGACAGAGAATCCCAAGAAGATTCAAATATTTGAGAAAGTACAGTCATTGCAAATCATCTGATAATGTAAATGTTAGATAAGAAATGATTGCAGATAACAAAGGGTAATCAGAAGTTTTGCAAATTGAAGCAGGGGCGCATTTCTATCACTCCCCTTCTACTTCAACGCATGACATTCATTGATGTGTTTCATCTCACAATCACATTTAAGTCTTCAAGGATAATCATGGTTATGGTTATGAAGTTAAACGCCACTTTCAACAATATTTCAGTTCTATCGTGGCGGTCAGTTTTATTGGTGGAGGAAACCGGAGGTCCGGGAAAAAAAACAACGACAAAGTTCACTGAGAAACTTTTTCACATAATGTTGTATCGAGTACATCTCGTCTTGGAGGGATTATAACTCGCAAGGTTAGTGGTTGGATTGATAACCACTTATGTAATCGGTGGAGATAGACACTGATTACATAGGTGGTCATCAATCCAACTATCATACGATCAATGATAAATAGAAGTAATAAAATAGTCTTGATATTTACATATTACCTACTCATAAAGCTCTCTACATTACCATACTGGTATTTGCATTGTTATTTCAATATTTTTTTTAACCTGTCTATTTTTATATTTGAAAAAAAAACTTTTTTAATTGGCATTGAGCAAAATTAAATACTTCTGAAATCGTGGATCAGTAAACAGCAATGCAAGATTTATTTAATCTAGATTTAATTCTTGCTTTGTTCCTCGGTGCAGTGTTTAATTTGCTTAGTAGTGAAACGTTGATATTTTTTTTCAGGAAGTCTATATCCAGACAACGGATAAATTGGTGAACACTCCAATGGAAGCCTTTAACCAGATTGAATGTATACTTCATATGTCTTCCTGTAGCAAGATGAATGACATTAAACAATCGATACATTTACATCTATATCAGATACACAATCCGATAAGTGATATTATGAAGGAATAACGTTAAGACGGACATAATTCAAACCTAAATCATACAATGAATTTCTACAAAAATGAATATGCCCACTTTGCATAATTACAACGTTTACATATATACAATAAATTCTAGTACAATGTACAATGCTTTAAAATGACAACAAATGGGGGGAGAACACATCATGTATTAATAAATTGTTCTTTTGGTTTGATCCGACATGGATTGAACATACCATCTACTGCACTCCAGGCGAGTGTACTGGTTATCAAATTGTTATTTTTAATTTACATAATCGCTAGAGGAATCCGAAGGAGAAATCAGGAGACCCTTATCCAAACGAGAAAGGCGGTTACACGTAAAGGTGAAGAAGCAAGCAGCCTGATGCAGTCTGTCAGTCAAAAGCGTTGACTTCTACGCCCTGTTGAAAAATAAATACCCTAAAAAAAAGTTCGGTATCAGTTGTGGTCATCATTTGATGTCCTTCTTTTCTTTCGGCGGCATGAAACAAAATTAAATATTGCCGAACTATTTGCAGGCATTACTTAACCATGCTATTTCGTTCTGTATATTATTCAACCAAATATCTCCAATTCAGTCATTGGTGATTACAAGAATATAAATCATATGATAAATCTCTAATTATGTTTTGACTGGTGACTTTTTGTTATTTGTGGATACATATAATCGATGCCAGTCATAATTTTTCCATAATGCGAAATCAGTATTACTATGGCGAATATTACAAACAGAAATGACATTTTTTGTTCTAATGTTGCATACAATGCTGACCGATTAGTTGAAAAACAAATGGGAAATGGACTATAAGAAAAGATTCAAGATACCAAAAGGGGTAATCAGAAGCCGTAAATCGCAGAAGGACAGACGATACAATGGCCAAAAGAAAAAAAGACAAGAGGACAAACAACGATATACAATGAACAGAAAACTAAAGCTTCAGCAACACGAACCGCACTAAAAACTAGAGGTGGTCACATTGGCTCCGGAAGGGTAAGAAAATCCTGCTCAACGTGTGACACACGTCCCATTACTCCTGTTACAAATACGGTGATAAGTCATGAATGAGGAAAGGACCGAATTTTTACTACAACAAACAGAGCATATCTGTGGTCATTTGTGATACAGATACACCGAAACATGGCTTCCGTTTATATTGAAATGCCATGATAAAAGTATAATAGGTATACAGTGGAAATAAAGATATGTGCACACGATGCGTTTCCTAAATAACGTCCATCACGTAAAATATTTTACAGATTTGAATGCCAAATAGTGTTCCCATTATTACAATTTCGGAAAGTGATAATTTCTTCAACCTGAATATCAATGTTAATTTCTAAGCATAATGCCAAATGCCAAAACATGTGTAGCTTAAACTTGTCTATACTTATTTGCTTGTGTTTAACATGTAAGTATGACTTTATATAGGTCGATAGAAACATTTTACTTGTGTTTAACATGTATGACTTTATATAGGTCGATAGAAACATTTTACTTGTGTTTAACATGTATGACTTTATATAGGTCGATAGAAACATTTTACTTGTGTTTAACATGTA
>MJUT01053666.1:263034-308064 GCA_002080005.1 Gigantidas platifrons
AAACAGTTAACTAAATCATGGCTTCAGTTTGTGATACAGATACACCGAAACAGTTAACTAAATCATGGCTTCAGTTTGTGATACAGATACACCGAAACAGTTAACTAAATCATGGCTTCCGTTTATATATCAATGCCATGATAAAAGTATAATAGGTGTACAGTAGAAATAAAGATATGTGCACACGATGCGTTTCCTAAATAACGTCCATCACGTAAAATAATATTTTACAGATTTGAAGGCCAAATAGTGTTCCCTTTATTAAAAAATTTCGGAAAGTGATAATTTCTTCAACCTGAATATCAATGTTAATTTCTAAGCATAATGCCAAAAGCCAAAACATGTGTAGCTTAAACTTATTTGCTTGTGTTTAACATGTAAGTATGACTTTATATAGGTCGATAGAAACATATTGTTGACAGTAATATCATTTATATTGAGAGAAAAAACAACTTTGACGATATATAACATATAATTACAGTCTATAAGTAGTCTTTGATAAATCTGTAATACGTCAGAGTATAGCAGATAAAATGTTCATTTACCAGATCGGGTTGCTTCACATACAAGAGTGTGTGAGTGATAGCAGTGCCGTCTTAGCGCATGGGCACGTTGGGCAGTTGTCCGGGGTCTCATGGACATATGGGGCCCTATTCTAACCTAAGCATTTTGTATATAGAATGTTGTCAATGCTTAAACACATATTTTGTTGGAGGTACCAATACAACAAGGGCAACGCAAAGTGTGGCGTATCCTCATGCCTAAAAAATTGACCCGGTGACCTTGACCTTTGACCTATGACCTTGCAAATCAATAGGGTTCCAGGTTCTCGTAAGGACTAAATATGTAATAAGTTTGGTCAAAATTCACTGAAGGATGTTGATTCTAGAGTGTTCACAAGGATGTTACGGATGGACGGACGGACGATAGCGTTACTATATCCCTTCGCAACTTCGTTGACGAGGGGATAATAAATATATATCTAATTGTATCGACCATTTACATGTTTAATTAGTCCTGTGGGGTGTTGCGTAGGTATGGGCCCCAGGGCACTGCTTTGGACGGGGGCCTATAATACTGTTAAGACGACCCTGGATGATTGTTGTTTAATCGAGTGGGTAATTTTGTCAGCTATATCATGACGAGAACAATTTACATTTCGATAAAATGATGATAATGTTTGGTTTTTCAATAGACCAACATGTGTAACATGATTCTATAGTACTAGCTCACTGGAACAGCAATCCGCCGGTAGAAATGTCTGTTGTATTGTACACAATATTCTGATTCCAAGCCAAATAGTGTTTGCTCATACTCCTAAAATGATGAATGTCCTTAGCGGTCAAGTAACACATCGTCCCTCTAGTATTACAAGGTCATAACTGCCATTTCTTAATTTTCGGATATTGAGGAAAAAACGTTTTGTCATAACTGCCACTTACGACCTTACAATGTGAAAATATGGAAGTTGGTCGGAAAATTTGGTTGATTTCTTCATGCAGGTACGACCTTTTAATTCTACTTTAGAAAAGTAGTAGATACGACCTTTTTAAAATTTAGCTATTTTCAAAGGTATATTACAGGAACCCAGTGTACCATCTTGTAGAGCTTTTGAAGCCGAGTCCAAATATGCAAAAATCTAAACGGTCGTATATACCACTTACGACCTTGTAATACTAGGAGGACGACATGCTAATTGTATAATCTTTGGTTTAATTCGACCGAGGATTGAACCAACGGCCACCCATACTCGAGGCGAGCACGCTAATTAATACACCGCCGATGTGAATTAGCTTGATTATTATTTTATCTTATCTCTGTTATATTCTGATAAGTTTCTGCATAAATGGACAAAATGTTAATTTATGTATGAAAAAAATAACCTTTGTTTCTAAGTTCATGTTCACCTTATTTGACAATGAAGGGCCGTCTAAAGTAAGCCAGTATAATAATTTGTGATTATCATCATAACACAATAAGATGCTAATAAATAAAAATAAAATACTATAAGGATCGTTATTAGACAATTAGTTGCACTCACTTCAACTGAATGTCGGTAACATTATAGAATCATCTATAGACAACTACCAGTTTAACTTATTCCTTGGGTTTTTTTTATCATTTATTACGACATATTAATCTCTCAAAACCAATTAAATGATACGATCGTCCAATTTCATCATGTATGTTCAAATGGTAGATATAACTGTATTAACATGAAAAAAAAAAAAAAAAAAAAAAAAATAAAATAAAATACGAACATAACCAAAAAATACCACACTATCAAAAGAGTTCCAAAATCTATTCAAAAATAGTAACTGAAGCAGAATAGTTATTGCTACCCACTATATACACGCTCACATTTGTTTTGCTTTATGCAGGCATTTCAATAAAGAGTGGCGGGATAATATTAACTTAAGGGGCCAAAACCTCCCATCTTACTAAAATAATCTGGTCCTGCAGTGTAGGTTTAATATATAACTCCTGTATTTATTTCCTAAACAGTTTTTTTGTGAACATGTAGTAACAAAAGTAAAAACGCTCCCATTTTTATTTTTTTTTTCTGACATGACTTGGTAATAAGAAAAGATAAAAGCAGAATTTGCAAGTTCCAGACAAGGGACAAAGCACAACACCCACATCATTAACGTGAAACAAAACAACAGAACAATAATGTAGACAATAGGAACTGTCGTAGAAATCCAATACGACTAAAATCAGATCTTTTACTTTCCAATGTTGCCAATGTCTCTGATTATCTATTCATGATTGACCCTTCGCTTTGCTATATCATTCCAGAGTATGTCACGGCGTAAGAGATCTGAGGAAACCCTATTACGGGTCACATGTTAGTGACTTTATGTCACGAATATATAATAATATGATAAGGATGTATCATCGGGTTTGTAACTAGATTAACACAACAGGTGCTACAAGTGGAACAGGAACTGCTTACCCTTCCGGTGTACCTGAGTTCAGCCCCGATTCTTAGTAGAGTTCGCGTTACCCGATCTGTTGTTTTTGTGTAGTGTTTGTAGATCGTTGTTTGTCCCTTCGTCACAGTCTTTTTTTAATTTGGTCATTGTGCTATCTGTCCTTCGATTTACAGATTTTGATTAGCCCTTTGATATCGTCAAAGTCTTCTATTGAATACTTGCAAAGTTGTAGGAGTGGACCGGAAGGTGCAGGGGAGAGTTAGCTTTTGAGTGGATTGGACAGTGGACAGTGTGGGTAGGACCGGATTACAGACAATCTATGCCCTAAGCACAGACCATTCTTAGTGCCCCGCACCTTCCACTGGCATAATGTAAAATCTAACACGATCCCTAATGTTTATTTCATTTTTCCTACACATTTTTTGGATTTGGGTAAATCCAGCCCTGAGTGTGGGGTGAAAGCTACAAATACTGGCAAGTCCAATAACCAGGGGGAGGGGCAACAATATACGACCCAATCAAATGTTTTAAACCTGGGAAAGTCGACCCATATCAGCGACACGCCTGTTTGTATCAATAAGCCTTTGCATAGCAAGTGACCCCTCCCCCTTCCTCGATTACCACCGGGATATACATGTAGCAACATGAATAGTTTCTTCCTATGGGAGACTAATTTGTACAAATTACGTTTTGGATTTCATAGAATTGTTGAACTGTCTTTAATGATATTATTTGGTTTGATCTAAGTTTTCTTTAATGAAAACTGGCTTTAATTTGCAGGGGCGTAGCTACATTAACACAGAAATGAACGAGCGTGAACATCCTTTGATTCCAATGAGATCGTTATCATTTTGAAAATACTTTCAAAAAAATACGCGGTCACAGAAAATGTTTGTTTTATATGTAAAGTTCAATCAAGGTAATTGCACTGCATCTCGTTTTACATACATTTACCATTTACATTTTAACTTCCCTTTGATAATTTCTTGAAATCAAATAGTATATCTTAAATTTAACATTTTTTTATACACGAATTTTTTATATTTAAAAAATAAATTTCTGGTCAATAAAGATTTCATCACAAACAAAAAATATATATTATTTATAGACATTGACAAAAAAACAACTTCTTGCCTGCGATAACTCTTGAATATCTACATGAATTAAATCGACCTTTGCGGTATAGTTAACTTACAAATGTAAATATATTTTTCTCTCTGTAACATTTCCTCCATATGGAGCTATGTATTTTGTAAATGAAAATTTGAACAATGAAAAAAGGAGTTATAAATGATATTGAATTAACCTGTGTTAATATTTATGTGGAAAAATGTTGAGAATATTTTGGAATATACATGTAGTATCCTTATTGATAAAAAATGTTAAGGAGCCTTACAATTTTTCGATGCAAGTACACATTTTTATGCATATTATGCTGCAATTCTTAATTAAGCTTTTAGGTGCAGAATACAATATATGATGGACAGATATTTTCAAGTATTTTATCAGTAAAATGAAAATAGGAGAAGAAATCATATTATGAACAGAAACATTAAACAGTGATGGTCATCAAATTCACCAATATCAACATCACGAGCAATCACTTCTCATCTGTACACAAAACAGTCATTCCACCAAAAATGATACAATTGAAATTCGGATACCAACGAAAAATGACAATTTGATTTGGACATAACTTTTGACTTTCACAAATTCATATATATGTAAGGTTTGTGATTGTAAACTTTCATGCACGTTGTTCTTATAAATTTTCTGAAAATCGACATGTTGTTAATAGTATGGTTGATGTCGTTACGGACATTATTGGTTGTATATAAATCCACAAATATTCAGAACGTGTATTTGAAGATTGTTTTGTCCTAATATTTAAGTACATACCAACAACACCCGTGCTGGAGAATTTTAGAATAGCGAATTTCCGACCGTTTTCTTGGCGACACATTTTTATCAAATATGTATCATTTACGCTGGAATGGGTGAAAAAAGACCATGGCATATGACATTGGAAATCCAGGTCCTGGCAGGCACGAACATCTGGTTGGGTTAATCTTAAACCGGTTACTGAGATCACAAACTTTAGATTATTGACAAGCCGACTGCATAATTTTAGTTGAACGAAAAAAAAATGGAAAGTGCTCAAAATGTGTGGACAAATCAGTGTAAATAACAGGCGGACCATTATAGATGACGAACAAACGGTATTGGTAGAACTTTGATCATGTTTTCATATGAAAAACATTATTATTTATATTATAAATGCTCAAATATCGTCTACAACTTTTCACTTTATTAATTGTTAATGATTCATATATACGAATCTTAGGTTCTCAAAAATATGTTTACGGTTTTCTCCGTTTTTTGGTACTCCGTTTCCTTGAATTAGAACGATGGAGTTAAATATTTTATATGTTATAAATAAATGAAAGGTGAGATGTATAAATATATTTTTTTAATTGCATTCTTTTTAACAGTATAGTAATATAACATCAAAATTAATCTAATTTTGTATTTAACGTATTTTCTTTAATTATTCTTATGATTAAAATATAAATAAAATATAGATCTTTGGATTAAAAACAGAATATTTGCTTTTATACAAATAAATAAAGGGAGGTAATTATGTCTGTTTATTTGTAATAGTTTTGGATTTAGTTAAAACTATCAATTTATCGGTGTCCACAATTATTGAAACGATGGATTGTCAGGATGGTGACAATAATGTAATTGATCTTTTTATTGTCATTTTTTTCTATGATAAAAAGTGAAACCATGTATCAATTATCAGATTGCATACATGATATTTGTTCTGTCCTATGGAAATGTTTTTGTAAAAAGCCACTACCAGTACCAACACCTATCAACGAAAACAAGCAATAGCTCATAAAAAAGCATATCTCGTCTCTACTTATTATACAACATTTTATATCAAGACATTCATGCATATAAAAGGTGCCACCTTTTACTTTATCCCACGGGGTCTTATCTTTAATACATTAACACACAGATAAATTCCTGTCTGATCACTATGATCTGCAGTCATGTCCTGCACAAAAGTGATGTCCTGCGAGGAATCTGACATTTAATCCTCCGATAATTGAATAATCAAGTGTCAAATTAATATATTACAGGATGTCTTTTATCTGGACCATGTCTGTACAAACAATTAATAATTAGCAATCTCGGTTTCAGGTAAATAAAATATATGAATGGGTCGAAATTTTAGGTAAGGAATATATGAATGGGTAGGATTTTTTTAATGTGTCAATATATGACTGGGAGGTGTTTTCCAATTTCCAGCTACACCCCTGTACCTCAATTTACCAAAAGCGAATACAATACCTTATGTCTAAAAATAAGACGAAGAGGATAAACACATATAATTATCTCTTTTCAAGTACAATAATATGCAAAACGATTTTATTTAAATCAAAATTTATTTTTATTCTTCGCAATTTCTGTGCTATACTCTTTAACATAAAAATAGCATCAGGTGTCGAATGTTTGATAATAAAAGCATATTGACACAGCGAGCTATAAGCCTATTGGTTTCCGAAAACTACATTAACCGATTTTAAATTTGTCCCAGGTGAGTGTTTTTTGTGTTTTTTTTTTAATTTTTTATTATTAGTTTTCTCAATAGTTGTTTGCTCTCGAAAGGTCAAATGATAGCTGAATCTTTAACTTTATTATTAATGGATAACGGATGATGTATTTATAGTGAAGAAAGTTTAAATTAACTTGGTACAGTGCATATCTTTTTCACCCGAAACCCGCAAAGAAACAGCAGGGTGTGATTATTTATTTATTGTATCTTTCATGCATTTTTTCTATTAAAGGGGGCCGTCGTGACTTTGATCGTTTGGTAGTTGGATCTGTGACTACATATCCAATCAGTGTCTAGCACCACGAACGTTGTGAGTTCGAGTCCCGTTCAGACAAAAAAGAAAGCATAGCTTTCCTCATCCCCATAAAAGTCTAATGATCCCTTACTTCAAATATTACATACATAAGGGGTTTCTAACAAGAGTACATTAACATGATCAAATATTACATACATAAGGGGTTTCTAATAAGAGTACATTAACATGATCAAATATTACATACATAAGGGGTTTCTAACAAGAGTACATTAACATGATCAAATATTAAAATATGTTTGTGTTAAATAGAGATAAAATAGGACAGTCGTCACTTTTTAAATAAAACACATCTAGATGATGTTTTAAGATAATTAACCATTGACAATATCGTCATTGATTTCCGTAGCTCTAACATTGGCTAGGTTGTTATTTCCTCCTGTATAAGATAAATATAAAATAACAATCATCAATAAAAGATATGTTTGGAGATAAACATGGCCGCTAATGATGTAAGAGTACACAGGAGGATAATACTCAATTAAATTACATGGGTCAAGGTCGTATATCTATTGAAGGTCAGCTAATACTGAAATGATATATTTGCTATTTGGAGAAATATTCACTGTTCTCTTTATCTCATGCTGTTCTTTTTTTCTTTCTTTTGTTTTTTTTTCTTTTTTTGTGAATAAAGTGTGTTTGTTATTTTTTCTTTTTTGTTTTTTTTGTTTGTTTGTTTATTTGTCTTTTTCTTTTTTTTTTGGAAAAGGGGGGGGGGTCTAATTTTTTTTTATTTTGTTGTGTTTTGTATTCTTTTGCGGATAGGGAGAGGGGGTTGTCTTTTTTGGTGGAGAGATATAACGAAATGCTTTATAAGTAGTTGTTTGGAAACCTTTACACCAAAAGTGGATGTTGCAGTTGAATATCGGACGAGATCAAAGATGTTATGGGACTGGCAAATTATCGTAGAAGAAAGTATGGTCATACATAGTATGTATTTTGATCAGAAATTGTTATTTACTCACTTCTGAGTTTAGTATCGACATCTAAATGTATCCCTAACTCATGTTTTTTTATAGTTCTTTTTTATAGCTTTTCGGATATGCTAGCAATGCAAAGCCTATTTATAATTATTTTTAAATGTAAAATGACCTCTGTCTCATCTGCGTCAGGAGAAGGATCATTTAACCTTTAAAAGAAGAGGGTATGTTTTCCCACGAGCCCGAGTTCGTTCCACACGAAACAAAAATCAGATTACTTTTGAAAAATGAAAAAATGGATACGTTTTCTCTTTAAGCTTTGCCAGCAAATTATCTCATGGCAACTCCACATTCAAATTATTTTATTTTTTTATTTTTTTGGTTCTTTCACGACAGGTCAATATATTTTGGTTTATAACAGAACTAGCGACATGGAAGGCGACATAGCCCGAAGGTCAAGCTATGTTTCCCTAAAAATCTAGCGACATACAAAGAAAAATATAGAAAAAAAAACATAGCCCTTCCCCTTTTTCCAAGTATTTATTTATCTGTATTATTTAAGTAATGTATTCACACCGACTTTGTTATGTTAAAACACACAACTGAGTCCACTGGTGTAGCTTTATTGACCCCTAACGAATAGTACCAGTACGCACAATTTTAAGTCTTGTCAGCATATTAGTGCTTTCGTAAAGTTGAATTAATTATTTCCGTGCACAAAATTCTGCATTTTGATAAGAAAAGTTTGAAAATGCAACAGGGTCATCAACCTTATAAAACTGCGCCAGAAATTGGGGACTACAAAGGGAGAACAGGACAAAAGCCCTAACCCCCGGAGAAAAGCCACCAGGACAAAGGTATGATTAAAGTAATATTGTACATGACCAATCATTTTCTTTATATTGGGTCAGGACTGTGACATTATTTTGTGTACGGACAGATGTTTTAGGGCCCCTGAGACAACGCGTACAATATTTGTTTCTTTTTTTAGAAAACAAAAATACATAGGGTATATAAATTGATGATGGAACGTTTTAAAATGACACATTTATATTGTATTTCGTCAAATCAATTGGCTTTCTATCTCATATCGACCTGTGGTCAACCAAAAACATTCTTAATATTACTTCAATGGAAATAAAATGATCAAGAAAACATTATAAAAAAGTGCCCACGACAGCATCGTACTTAGAACTACCGTTTTAAATGCTATGCTTATTATCGACAAAACAACACATTTAATTTCTAACTAATATTCGGTGAATATAATCTTTTTAGAAATATAATATTTGCCAGTAACCCTACTCCTTATATCCTGCAATACACGGCATACAGATTACTTATTTTCGCAACAAGAATTAAATACTATCAAAATAATCTCAATAGATATATCTTAGACAAAATGACCAATTAATCTCACTGCGAACCAATATTGTCAGGAGGCTATATGTAAAGTCCATAACAATCAATTTTCGTAGGAGTAAACACTATTAACTTAATTACGCTTGCTATGACATTTTATGGCTATTGGTGTGCTGCTGTTATTCTAATGTAATAATATTTTATTGCGATAAATTAAGCAATAGGATCGGACACAAGTTATTGCAACTTATATAAGTCCTATCCTTACATAAATAATACACATAATATATAATGACAGCAAAACATATACAACATAGTATTAGAAATAAGAGGTAAATAAAAGAGTCATGAATTAATACAAACAGGGAAAAAAAAGGGAGAAAAATCAGAAGAAAACAAAATATAACAAAACCCTAAAGCTGCTGACTTGGAGTACAAAATATATTTGTCTGTTTAATAAAACAACGAACTTTCTCAAAATTTTCGAATTAGTATGATCAGTATATTATGTATCATTTCCAAACAATAGTGTTTCAATATTAATCTTAATATTATTAATTAAGTCATTGAATAACGATATCCTGTGGTTATTAAATAATTGGCATTCTAATAGGTAATGAATGGCATCTTCTATAGGCGAACCGCAGGAACAAGTTATTATTCGTGATAAGTAGTAATTTATTTGAGTGATTGATTTATTATAGCTTAACGCCAACCCAGGAATTTTGCAGCTATATCAGGACGAGAACAAGTTAATTTTCAATGAAATGATGTGGAATTAAGTCCGCTTTGTAATAGACCAACAGACTTAGTTGGATTTTTATAAAAGCCAATTTTATAGTCCTTGGTTTGACCCGATCGGGGCTCGAACCCACGATGTTATTTGGGTTGTGCTGATGTTGGTACCAAATCCGGATTGATTCATTTATTCTTTGAAATTCTTTGTTTTTCCTACGACTTTTAATTATTTCTAGTTTACTATGATTTAACTCTGTTTCTGTGTTATTACTGATATTACTTGCTATCTGTGGTTTAATTGTTGGCGTGCTCGCAACGAGTGTGGTAAACCGTGGACTAGATAATTGATCAGGTTAACCCACAGACTATATACTATTGGTATTTTCTATTCCTCTGCTAAGCATGCAATATTGTTAAATAGGACACAGTGTCGCCGTTGTGGGGTACAACATAACACAAATCATACTATTGTTACGCGGAATGAATCAAAACATAACTGGTCCTAAAACAGGGGGCAATTAACTCGTCCTAAAACAGGGGACAATAGGGTGCACTGAGTTCACTCCTGGTGTTTAGTGGGGTTCGTGTTAAGCGATCTTTTGTTTTATATGTATATTTTATAAATCGTTGTTTGTCTTTTTGTTCTTTTTCTTTTGGCCATTGTGTTGTCTGTCCTTCTTCGATTTACGGAGTTTGATAATCCTTTTTTATCTTCAAAATCTTCTTATTGTCTCTAAGACTAAGGAGGTTGGGACAATACAACTAGCGTGACCCGCCACTTTTTACCCAACTGTATCAAATCTGAAAAGTGGTCGGTCATGTATTTGTGCGTTAGGGTCATCGATTTTGATTCTTTCTGTGATTTTTCTATTGATTTTTGGAAATGTTCCGACAGTGCTGTATTTTTTTAAATTTTATTCTAATACATAATATATATAATACAACATACAGAATAGTAGACAATGACCAATGATTTTGACGACTTATGGTTTCTAATCAACTCATGGTTTGTGGCCATTTTAATCAAAGCGTTCCTCTTTATATAAAAGACCATATTTATCACCTGATTTTAATTGTCTGTAAATGTGTTTCATTCATGAATATAACTGCAGCAGTGCTGACAACAATCCATTATGTTCAGTTTCAGTCATGAATATAACTGCAGCAGTGCTGACAACAATCCATTATGTTCAGCATATTTAAAGTCTGACAGTCATGAACCTCCGATCACTCTCTGAGAAAATTAATTTTCTATAAATGGAGGGCTAGAATAATAAACAATAACGTATGACGTCACGACTGACCTTGCATGCTGATTTCCATTTAATTAATTAATAACTGTATGTATGCATGTTGATGTTTTCCTTTTATAGATATTGAATATCAATAGAACTGGCTACTTCACACAAACTGTTATTGTATATTGACAATCATGCTTTCTATGGCAGCATTGAAAACTGACCATTCCCAATATCAGATATTAACAACTTATATGAATGTACACATGACTCTAATTCTAAATCCGTACGTAAATGTAAGCAGATAATAGTGAGAACCTGAAGAGGTTCATTGAAAGGTGGGAACATATCTATATAAAGGTGGGAACATATCTATATAAAGGTGGGAACATATCTATATAAAGGTGGGAACATATCTATATAAAGGTGGGAACATATCTATATAAAGGTGGGAACATATCTATATAAAGGTGGGAACATATCTATATAAAGGTTGGAACATATCTATACAAAGGTGGGAACATATCTATATAAAGGTGGGAACATATCTATATAAAGGTGGGAACATATCTATATAAAGGTGGGAACATATCTATATAAAGGTGTGAACATATCTATATAAAGGTGGGAACATATCTATATAAAGGTGGGAACATATCTATATAAAGGTGGGAACATATCTATATAAAGGTGGGAACATATCTATATAAAGGTGGGAACATATCTATATAAAGTAGACCAACAATTCATTCATAAAATAAATGGTTTCATTGAAAATGGCTGGGTACTTATAAAGTTACAAGGAGGACAATCCATCACAGTTGTTCAATGGGTTTCCAGGTGGCGGATAGGTAGCTCCAATCCGATGGGAGGGTGTGCTTCAAGGTTATAATCAATCAATCAGTCGATCAAGCAATCAATCAATCAATCAATCAATCAATTGAAATGCAGATATGTATTTTATTTGTATTAGGTATATGGTCTTTGAACAGTCAAGTAATGTAGATCGATAAAGGGTTGTAATATCAAAACATACACCAGTTCATAATATACATTTATTTTTTGAGATCATAATGAATAAACCAAAGGTTTAAATCTATTGAGAACAGAACAGACAATAGTACTAGAACACGAAGAAAAGGGATACAAGGACAAACAATGGTATGGAAAGCTGTACACAGTATATCCAACTACCATACGATCACGACCACGACGGCCCATTAAGCAAATGAGAAGTTTAATTTGATTGATTGTTGGTGTTTAACGCCACTTTCAGCAATATTTCAGCTATATCATGGCGACCAGTTTTAGTGGTGGAAGAAGCCTGTCTACCCGGAGAGAACCACCGACCATGGGCAAGCAAATGATAAACTTTATCACTTGTGGCTGCGAGTCGAGTGCACCCTTTTTGTAATTTACAAAGGCGTGCTCGAACTTACGCCATATTGGTGATAGGCTTGTATGAATTGTTAGGTAATCCAACTACCTAACTCACTGAGCCACCCGGGCCCTAATGAGAAGTTTGGTAATGGAAACAACGAATATATTGAAACACATAGATATTTGGTGAAATATATTACATTCACAAGTCAGATTAAATGCCAAGACACCGGCTGTAAACAACAGCGTACGATTTATATACTGATTGCATTATTGAAATTATTATTTGATAAACACTATATTTGTTTTTATAATTATATCATTTTCGGCCTATTAAATTAGGTTTAAATCAACAAGTTATTGATAGGACATAAACAATATAATGGTTAAATTAACAAAGAATTAAGAGGATATAAACAATTTACTGATTAAATCACTGAGCTAGACATATAATTTACTTATTAAATCAACATATTATTGATATTACTGAAACAAATTTCTGTGTATCAATAATATATTAATTTACATTTCAGATGAAGTTCACAAGTGGAGCATGAACTGCTAACTCATCCGGAACATCTGAGTTCACCCAGGGTATTAGTGTGGTTCGTATTGCGTTAACTTTAGTTTGATGTGTATGTTAGTAGATCATTGTTTTGTCCTGTTGTCGTTGTTATTTTGGCCATCATATTGTCTGTTCTTCTCGATGTACGTATTCGGATTACCTCTTTGGTATCTTCAAACTTTTCACTAGAGCTTCGAACGATCACGTGCGAATACTTTTCATTCATCACCCGTCTGTCAATTCATATGAAAACTGTCGTTTCAGGTATGTTACGTAACTGATATTCTTAGTAGTTTCCCTTACAAAATAACTTCTCAAAAAATTTAAAATGATAACAGTGTAGAGTCTTCATCCCCGATATTCCATAAGTCAATACGACACGTTTTTCTCATCTGTGTCATAGGGGATACTTTTGTTTTATGTGTGATGGGTTTGGCTGTAATATAGAATGTCGGCACCAATCAAAATGTTTTAAAATGACTCACTACGAGGATCTCTGCCAGGTGACCCACGTGTGTTACTGTCGATGGTTATTAGGGAATGTATAGCCTAAGATGAGATTAGCTTTATGTTTGCGCTTTTATTTCTGCTGTTCTATGGTATTTAAATTTAAGTCAAATGTTAGCAATCACCGACGAAAATAAATACAAAAATGGACATAGTAGGACGCACAGCATTAATACATGTTTATGTTTATTACATGTGACGTCACGAAATTTATTATTATACTTATTTGATACCTCCCACGTCATACTATTATACAATTGTTACACAAGTTAAGTTCATTCGATTATGACATCATGAATTCTATTATAATACTGACCAGTAAAACTCCGTGAAATTATCTATTACTGAATTAGAACATGGGGAAATAATAACAGTATCATGCTATTGTTATACAACTCTAGTTGACTTGTTTATCTGCTTATGACATCATGCATTCTAAAATAGCCTTGACCACAAGAACTCCGTTAAATTATTTATTACTGACTCAGGAAAATAAAAACAATATCATAATGTTGGTGTACATCTCTAGATAACTTGTTTGGATCTGCTTACGTCATCATAAATTCTATAATAATATTGACCAGCAAAACTCCATCAAAATATGCATTACTGACTATTGGAATATAACTCTAGTTAACTTGTTTGGGTTTGCTTACGTCATCATGAATTCTATAATAATATTGACCAGAAAAACTCCGTCAAACATTAGTATTGACCTAACACACTGGAAAATAATAGCAATATCATACTAATGGTATACAACTATAGACCCCTTGCTTAGAACTACATACCTCATCATGGATTCTATAATAATATTGACCAGAAAAAACAGTCAAATTAGTAATTATTGACCAAACACATTAGGAAAACAAAATACAATTGATGTAGATGATACATGTATTCTGACAGTGTATCTGTCTGAGCGATGGAAGTAATCCAAAATGTTCAATATCATAGGTAGGGATTAAACAAATTCAGCAATATTTCATTTTTTTTGTGGCTAATATATACATGTTCCTTTGATCTGTCTGAATGACAGTCACTATCCACAGACTGAAGTCAATCACCACTGACGTTGTAAGTTCGAAAATGAAACCAAAAATTGCACATTGAAGGATTCCAAAATCTACAATCTAAACTGTAGAAAGAGACAACATAGAGACCACTAACACACACATGCATGACCGCTCACTTTTAACGTGACACTAATGGATACTTCTCAGTATAAGAGTCATTCCGTTGAGGTTGATTTATGCTATTTAACGACACTTTCAACAATATTTCAGTTATAGCGTGGCGGTCATTTATATTGGTGGAGGAAACCGGAATATCCGGTGAAAACCACCGACCTGCCGTAAGTCAACGACATGCTTTATCACATAATGTTGTATCGAGCACACCGCGCATGAGCAGCATTCGAACTCGCAACGTTAGTGGTGATATGCACTGAGTGCATAGGTAGTTGTAAATCCAACTACCATTAGATCACGACGGCCCCCTGAATAATTACGAGTAAAATTGTTAAATTGTCGTTTTAAGTAGCAATGGTGAATGGAAACAAATGTTAGAAATACTTTCTATAAACACAAAATAAAACAAATTAAAAATGGGCGAAGCGTGTATTTAATGCGTCATATACGACCAATACACCCATCCCCTTTTGAGTTTATTTTGCACTTTTCGGGTTTTTGTTACCAAACTTAAATTGATTACATGTTGTCTAAGTTATATTAAGAGATTAACGATGTTTTTTTTAAACGAGAGGACGTTTCTCAGTCATCTCTCATCGAAGGGGGCGAAGCGAACGTCCTCGAGTTTAAAAAAAAACAACATCCTTAATGTATATTATTATGTACTTAAAATTACAATTATATGTATGCATTACAAAATAATCCCCATTTCAAACAAGCGCATCGATTGTTTTGTTGCACATATTAACCTGACACCTGATTGTACCGGAAAGAAAAAATATATAACGTGTCGTATTGTGAAACATAATGAAATAAATACATCGTGCAATAATCTATAACAATTAACTCTGACTATTATGTACATAATCTGATTGTATCTGAAAATCACTGGAAAAACCGAATATAGATAATATAATAAGAAAGGGCGGTAGAGATCATTAATCAGATGAAAGGTTGCACTCTGCGGTTGGTGTGACCTTTCTTTGTATGCTTATGGTGACCTCGTTGTGTCATTGACCTTTCACTTCATTTGACCTTCTTAAGTTTCTTACCCGACTTATTAACTGAAAAACACGCAAATAGAAAATAATGTCATATATTTAGCAACAATTGTTGTAATTGTATCCTTATGATAAGTATCAGGAAGAACACATTTGTAAATTTAAAGTACTATGTTAAATGTTTACACAGATTGTTTTGATAAATTTAAATTACCTAACAAGTAATATAATGAGCATACAATTAACTGGTAAATATAGGAGTATGGCTACCTTATACCATCTTTTAACATTATGTTGATCTTATTTGTGGTTAATATGTGATAAACTGTGTTTACGGATTTATCTACTGATCTGCCGTAACAAAAGTTTGAAGAAAGTCAAGGGGTAATCAGAAGTTGTAAATAGAAGAAAAACAGACAATAAAATGGTCAAAAGTTTGAAGAAAGCCAAGAGATAATCAGAAGTTGTAAATAGACGAAAAACAGACAACAAAATGGCCAACAATTTGAAGAAAGCCAAGGGGTAATCAGAAGTTGTAAATAGAAGAAAAACAGACAACAAAATGGTCAAAAGTTTGAAGAAAGCCAAGGGGTAATCAGAAGTTGTAAATAGAAGAAAAACAGACAACAAAATGGTGAAAAGTTTGAAGAAAGCCAAGAGATAATCAGAAGTTGTAAATAGAAGAAAAACAGACAACAAAATGGTCAAAAGTTAGAAGAAAGCCAAGGAGTAATCAGAAGTTGTAAATAGAAGAAAAACAGGCAACAAAATGGTCAAAAGTTTGAAGAAAGCCAAGAGATAATCAGAAGTTGTAAATAGAAGAAAAACAGACAACAAAATGGCCAACAATTTGAAGAAAGCCAAGGGGTAATCAGAAGTTGTAAATAGAAGAAAAACAGACAACTTCATTTAAAATGGNTAAGTTTCTGACCCGACTTATTAACTGAAAAACACGCAAATAGAAAATAATGTTATATATTTAGCAACAATTGTTGTAATTGTATCCTTATGATAAGTATCAGGAAGAACACATTTGTAAATTTAAAGTACTATGTTAAATGTTTACACAGATTGTTTTGATAAATTTAAATTACCTAACAAGTAATATAATGAGCATACAATTAACTGGTAAATATAGGAGTATGGCTACCTTACACCATCTTTTAACATTATGTTGATCTTATTTGTGGTTAATATGTGAGGAACCTGTGTTTACGGATTTATCTACTGATCTGCCGTAACAAAAGTTTGAAGATACCAAGAGATAATCAGAAGTTGTAAATAGAAGAAAAACAGACAATAAAATGGTCAAAAGAAAAAGGACACAGGGATAAACACTGATCTACAAAATGCTGCATTGAAACCTAAGGATTAAGAAACACAAACCCCACAATAATAAACAGGAGGAAAACCGAATTACATAAGGTTGTCTCTAGCAAACCTTAACTGCCTTATTATATAGTAAATAATGAGACTGTATATTGCTTTGTATTAAATATGAAACATTTATCATATACCGGTATTTATAAGTAATAACGTCAATTTTGCCCATACGTAAACACCGGAAGTGCCACAGCAATATCAGCCCATGGACAGATATCGGGAAAAAAATCTGATAACATGATTTCAAGTCTTTCGATAAATAGATTAATGCATGCCTTTTTCCATTTCGGGACTGTTATCATCCCGACAGTCTGATATCGGCCAGATACGGAAAAGCGCATGCATTAATCTATACTTATCACAAAAGAGACACATTTTACTGAAAGCTTCTAATAAATGGTCACAGCGCTAGCGTAATGCTATTGCAGTCAAGTACAATTAGTAACAACAAATAAGGGTTATGGTTATGGTGTGTAACGTCACTTTCAACAATATTACAGTTCTACCGTGCAGACAAGTTTTATTGGTAGAGGATACCCGAGTACGCGCAGAAAACCACCGACCTGCCACAAGTCACTGACAAACTTTATCACATAATGTTGTATCGAGTTCGGTATTCGATCTCACAACTTAAGTGGCAATATGCACTGATTGTAAATCCATCTACCATACAATCACACTTACGACGTCCTCTCTTGACAATTGGACATAAATTTTAAAAACATACGAAATACATACCATCCACATTGTGTTCATGAATTAGGTCGGACAAACGCTCCTTATTCTTACATATGAGGTATTTTATGAACACTAATGGTGATTCAGATGACACATTTCATTGTTTTGACATGACTCTATGACGGATGGACAGCAATACTTTATATCATTTGTAGGATACGGTATTCAAGGGATGGGGCGTCGTGACTGATGCAATCAGTGCCTATCATCACTGATGTTGTGATTTCCCGAATCTCGATCAAGGTGAGGTGTAACACATTATATGAAAAAGTTTGCCAGTGACTTGCGACAGGTCTGTGTTTTTCTCCGGGTCCTCCGGTTTCCTGCAACAATAAAACTGACCGCCACGATATAGGTGAAATATTGTTGAAAGTGGAGTTAAACACCATCAAACAAGCATGTTCAATGGGTTTGTTCTTATATTGCATTAATGCATGGTTATTGCAGAGCATCCGAATACATTTAACGGTATCGTTGTACCATGTTTCCTGTCAATAGCTGATTGCCCCCGCAATAATATGTAGGATAAACAACAAAACGATGACTGACCGAAGTAGAATTCACGGCTAATGAATACACGAGAAACACATATTGAATTTAGAAACAAAATGATTGAAATGATGAATAGAGATACAAATACGTGTTTAAAAATAGCAATTGAAAGCCGGAAGAGGAAGTCATTAAGATAATAACGACATTGTTGAACCCATTATTGTCTAACATTTATCTTCAACATGAAAATAGCAAACCATTAATACAGCGGTTTGTATAATAAACGTTACAATTAAAGACATGGATCATCTTGTTGTACGGAGGATATTCTCCTGTCGATTCATATTTGTTCACTTAATTTGTTTTCATTACTTCTATCAGATCATGATATTATGCTTATGAAGTTTACTAGTCATAACATTTTGTACCATAAATTGAAATTGCTAACAATCAAGCAGATAGCTAAATGGTGGCACTAGGTTGAGCAGAGCATAGAAGGATTTTATTTTTTACAAGAAAGAAAGGGGAGATAATGGATGAGGTCGTCGATTTTGTCTTGCAACTTGCTGATTACATGGAGCTGATGCAAATTCTCTAACTTGTGTGGGGTTCTCTGAGCACGAGTTAATAAGTTATTAAATGTTCGAAGTAACACGAAAATAGGACATACATCTTTAAGATTGTCTGTACCGCTTGACGAATTAATTTGATCTTGTTTCTATTCTCACTACTCCCATAGCAAGATGAGCTGTGAGCTAATGCTCACCTATGATACCCCCGCATATATGTTCAATGTGTATAAAAACCAACCAAGTCGGCAAACAGGAAATAGGAATGTGACGGGTCCAAAAACGCTTCCCATGATATGGGCTAACTATATAAAGCTTGTGGCCAAATATAAGATTTCTGCAATCAATAGTTGCTGCGAAAAATGCGACGAAATATATCTTGGGACGGACGGAAGGGCGGACAGAGATAAAACAGTATACCCCCTCCGGTGGAGCGGGGTATAAAAAGAAATATAACTACAGTGTACTTATCTATAATAAACATCAAGTTAATATCACATGACATCCTATAGTGTGTGGCTTCTATCAAGTTATTCCCTAATTGAGAGGGTTCCACGTTGACAAGAGGATAACTGAAACAAAAGCCGCTGGTAAAATTGAAGCAAATGTTTTACTGTCACCATCAATACGTGAATAATGGCTGCAGCATATATATGGATATGTTCCATTTGTCGTAGGCACAATCCAGTATTTCGCTCCTCGCTAATGACAGTTTATTAAAAGCCACTCAGAATCTAGTAGTAAATATAAACAGGACGAGACCATTCAACATTTAGATTTTTTTTATCGACAATATGTTTGCCCAGATTGGTTATCTAGTGTTTCAATAGACGGACGTATCCTAATTGTGTTCTACTACTCGCCGATTTGTTTCTACCGATTATGAAACATGCGTTCTTCAAGGTCTTATCAACAATAAAGATAAACCTTTAATTCCATCTTCTGTTTTATAGATGTTGCTCTGTAATTATCTGCATCTCATATATCCAAGTGCGCTTGAGGTAAAGGATACTGCTGTCACTCAAATTAATGTTTGTCACATTAACTTTCACCTCGGAATCTACAACAGAGGAATATTAAAACAAAACTTTATATCAAACGTGATTACATCGTAATTCCAATAGTCAAGTTCACATTCATCAGTAGCAACATTCCAACATCACCAGCGTATATAGTATACATTGTTCTAGGGCTTGTACCCAGTAGAGTGTTTATCCGAAGACAGCGCAGCTGTTGACTTAAATTTACTGAAGCAAAACTACGGTTTCCCTAGGTTGAATTCATCGCTCAAACAATTCTACGGTCGTAATGACTCACTGGTTAGCAGCTACGAAATATCCATTTCCAAAATGGCAATGGATCTTATCCCTTTTACGTAGATAATTTGTTTTCCTATATCATCAGCAAGACTTTTACCAGCGGGTTTCTTACAAGATACGGAGACTTCTTACCCATCAAGAACACTTGGTTTCACCCCTGGGTTTTCGGTGTGGTCTGTGTTGCTTTTGGTCTTCTGTGTTGTGATTTTTGTTTTGTTCGTGTTCGTTCTGTGTCTTTTGATCATTTATTTTGCTCGTGTTCTGAATAGTCCATTCTTCATTGTCCCTTCCGTTTTCTCAAACGTTATTGTTTTTATGTTGTACCTCAGTACTTTGATATTCATATATCTTAGGTCTGATACATTCTTGTTTATTTGTGAACAATAAACCAACTAACCTTTAGACATATCATATTATGCTTCAATAGTGAGTTAATGAGTTATATTAATCAGTGATTAGCCAATGGTGACAATTAGTCACTAACGCTTGCCATTTTATCGAATTATTTGTGAAAAAAACACACGAAACCAATATAACTAAACGTCATTGGCGATCTAATTCAGGATTATATTTAGAAACCCTCTATTAAATTGCCATAGTCAGGTCATAAAGACCACACACATCCTTATCTCGGTATCAAATTGAAGAAGATATCCCAATTTAGCCTTATCATCCATCAATTAATCAATCCATTTACATTTAATAAATTTGATTTGTTTATCAATTACCTTGCTAAATGTAGGCGTTCATAGAATAAAAACAAATAAATACAGTCAAACCTGTAGTAAGAGGTCATCATTGGGAGAAAAACAATGGCCGTATAAGACAGGTGACATCTTAAAAGAGGATCAATTCATATGAAATTTTCTATGACAGGATAAGAAAAAGGTGACCCTTTAATACAGGTGGCTGCTTAATATAGGTGACTGCATAGGAATGTTTTGACTGTATAACTAATTCAATATTATTTTGATAACGGCAATTGAAAAACAATGCTGGCAGTATATAGATACAAACAAGAGAGCCACTTGGTTGGTCATACTGATGACTTTCACAATTAAAGTGTAACAAAAGGAAAAATAAAGAAGCATCACACTGTCGTAACAATTTAATAAAGGTATTTGAAAAATCGATGAAAAAGCGGATACCCATATCATACAAAACCTCGAGAGCCTCTGTAATGGGATCGACATTGTGCTATTTCTAGCAGAAATAAGCTGGTGTCTTCGAGTTTCCGAAAATATGCCCTGCCCATAATATATACACTCCGACAAAAGTTAAGCACAACCCTATATTTTTATCGATATCTTTGTTCACATCAATACTGTTAATACAATAAAATAGATATCACCATTTTTCTTACACTTCTTAAAAGACTACACCAAGGGCTCTAAAATTACCAATCAACGAAGTATTTATCATCCTGAAAGACGTGACTATGACGTGGCAAAAATCGGGTTCAAAACAGGCGCTGGAAAAACGTAAAACCAGTTTGTCTTTGATGGACGTTTTTGACATTGCATTAACATGCAGAGTCTTCAGATTTTAGGAACTTTTAAATGCATCTATTGTGCGTATGTTTAAGGCATAAACATTAATAACGAGTATATCCACCGCGTTTATTGTGAAGTTCTGTAACACGCCTCGTTATGCTTCGCACAAGACGCCTAAGCCGTTATTGGGGGAACTGTTGCCACTCCTGTAAGAAAGCAGTTCTTAATTCGTCAATAATTTGACATTTTGGATTGCGTTGGTTAATTTTCCGGCCAATAAAGTCCCATACCTGCTCTATAGGGTTCATGTCTAGCGACATCGCAGGTCATAGAATTGTCTGAACAGCCTCTTGCTGTAAACAATCTTGTACAATTCGGGCTCTATGTGGCCTAGCGTTGTCGTCCATGAACATTGGTCTGTCAGCCAACGCATTATTGTTGAAATAGGGGACTACCCCTGGAGCGAGCACATTGTCACGGTATTTTTGGCCTGTCAGATTACCATCAAGAACGTACAAGTTCAACTTACAGTCAAAGGAAAAACAACACCAGACAGTTACACCCCCACGCCCAAAAGTAGTTGTGCCCAAAATGTGGTTGTCCAGAAATGAAGTGTTTCGTTTGCGCCAAAGCCTTGCACGACCGTCGGTAGGGCGTAGCAAAAAACGACTTTCATTAGAGCAGTGGACCCGTCTCCATGTGCGAATAGTCCACCCCAAATGATCATGTGACCAGTCAAATCGAGCAGGGCGATGACGTAATGCCAACTGTGGACGTTTTATTGGTCGTCGCGCTCGCATTCCCTGATGGTGGAGTCGTCTGATTACAGTGCGTGTGCTAATGTGGCCTCCAAACGCTAAATTACCACGAAGTGCACCAGCTGTACTGAACAGCCGTTGCTGCACCCGTCTGGATATGACCAGGTCCTCTCTCTGCGGCGCTTTGCGAGGTCTACCTGCACGTGGACGGTCAGTAACATTCTCCGTTTGACGAACACGCTCCATCAGTCGTACAATGATGGAATGGTTAACCCTAAAGTGGTCTGCCATCCTTCTATGGCTGAAACCACTGTTATGCATGCCAACAGCTTACCACCTTTCTGGTATGGTTAATCTTCGCCGCACCATACCAAAACAATAGAACATGAAACTTAAATCTCTACGCAAAAAAAATCAGCTTTCGTTCGCAAACACAAATGTTGAAAAGTACACGTCTCACTTTACACACCCTGTCATATACACATAAATACAAATCGATCGATAACCTGTTTCACAGGTAAGTAAGTAAGTGTGTGCAGGTAACGAAAACAGCAAACCGATTTGAAATAAGCTAATTATTAGAAAAGATATTATTGAAAAAGTCAGGTGGTGCTTAACTTTTGTCGGACTTTATATATTGGTGTAAGAAAAATTTGTGAAGATACCAAGGAACAACCAGAAGCTGTACATTAAGGGATGGAAGATGCAAAAGACAAACAAAACAAAAAAGATAGGAAGGCAAATAATGATATACGAAGCACTACACAGTAAACTAAAGAATCAACCACTATAAGGTGGACATGAATGGTATGCAGTTCCTGATCCACTATGCTCAAAAGTGCTTATCACCACTAAAGGTGTTAGTCCGAATCCTGTTCATGGCGAGGTGTACTCGATACAACATTATGTGATAAAGTATGTCAATGACTTGCGACAGGTCTGTGGTCCGAGTTCCTCCACCAATAAAACTGGCCGCCACGATATAACTGAAATATTATTGAAAGTGGCATTTAACACCATAAACCAGCAAACCTTGTTTATTCGGCCAAATAAATCGAAAGATTGGACAATTCGATTTAAAAATTCAATCCGAACATAGTGAGATTGCTCAGAACTTTCTGTTCGACGGCTGCGTCTTGAGCATGCCATGTTTGTACTCCGCAAGTATAGAAAGACATATGAGGGTTTGTCTTACCTTGAGAATCATACCGCTGATAGGTGGGATAAAATATGAGTGTTTGTCTTACCTTGATAATCATACCGCTGATAGGTGGGATAAAATATGAGGGTTTGTCTTACCTTGAGAATCATACCGCTGATAGGTGGGATAAAATGTGAGTGTTTGTCCTACCTTGAGAATCATACCGCTGATAGGTGGGATAAAATATGAGTGTTTGTCTTACCTTGAGAATCATACCGCTGATAGGTGGGATAAAATATGAGTGTTTGTCTTACCTTGAGAATCGTACCGTTGATAGGTGGGATAAAATATGAGGGTTTGTCTTACCTTGAGAATTATACCGCTGATAGGTGGGATAAAATGAAACCCAAAAATAGCACACTGTCAAAACAATTAATCTCTTGATTTGAGATGAAAAAGCTATACAGGAAAATGGGGACTCTCATAATTTGCAAGGGATTCCTTTATTAATTTAGATACATTTGATTAGCTAAAAAAATACAATCATCGGGACTTATCAAAGTGTTTTGAAACCATCTACGAGTTGTATTTGCCAGCTGACCCACGGGTGTTGAGCGTAGAGTACTCGAAGCGTGTTCAGTTGTGGGTTACCAATGATGATAGAACAGGATGTAAACATAACATTAAACATATTGTGAATATATTGAGAGTTATATGAAATCCAAAATTGATGAAATTAAGCAACATATTGCAAATGCGCTAATGTCTAATGTTGCAAATTAATCCCTCTTGATATAACATTGAAATATACATACATTATAAGAAAAGGTGCCGGCTAGTTGAGTGGGATGAATGCAATAACCACACACCAGCCAACTATATGATTGCACGATCCAGTGTTTTTTTTAATGGTTCTAGCCATGAAAATATCTGAAACACTGTTTACTTCAAGTTAAATGTCACTTGCGGAATACTAACCATGCTTATCATCCTTCCCTCCTGATACATGTACCTACTGACTCCATAAGCAAAAGTCGTATCAAAGTTCGCGTGAGCTGAGCAGGACTTATCAACAGTCAGCAGGAGTTATCACCAAATTATCCCAACATTTAAACGATAATTCCTGTGATGATGACAAAAGTAAACATAATTTATCAGCATCATCAGCAAGGTAACATTTCATTTTTTAAACATAAATCAAATTAGGAACTGTCAGAAATATCAACAAACATCATCCTACAAAAATGTACTTGACACAATTCTTAATAACCTCTTCTGGGACTACTGTTTTTTTAGGTCTTAATCGAGCGTGACGTTTTTGCTTTCTAAACAGGAACGCCATTAGTAAGCAAAAGCTTTAATGAAAATGAGTGAATCCACCAATTTTGATATTTGTAATAAAAAAAGCAATGCATATCACCATTAAAGGGGAAAATTCAACAATCTTAGCATTTATATAAACTTGTAAAAATGAATGGCATATTTACAAACTACTTATGAATCATGTTTTGGGTAAGCGTATTTTTAATTTTTGAATCATGTGATTTTTCCCGGGAAATTACAAATATCGAAACCTATAGATGTATCCGTGTTTATGTCATTCAAAGACGATAAACATGTCATCTGAATATGAATATGATTGATACTGAAAAATATCAGCCTGGTCGACAGAATATGCAGTTTGTGACTCGTTCGCTTCACTTACTCGCCAACAAACTTCATATTCTAGCTCGGCAGGCTGATATTTTTGGTATCAATCAATTCACATCCAGATAATATATACATATTCGGTTCGTCTTTACCTCAAATAGTTTGTGGGAGGGTTAATGTCTCATTACGTTATTTGTGTTTGTTTGCGAATAGTGTTTTCTAATAATTATTATGTTGTGTTTCTGTTTTGTTTGTCGTCGTCTTATGTCTTGTGTACCATATTTTTGAGTTTGTATGGATTGTCCATTTTATTGTCCCTTCGGTTTTCTTTAACGTTTATTTGCCACTGTGTCTGGATTGTCCATTCTGATTGCCACTTCGGTTTTATATAACGTTATTGCTGCCAGGTTCTCTGGATTGTCCATCTTTGATACCCCCTTCGGCTTTAACTAACGTTTATGTTGCCTGTTTCTCTGGATCATTCATGCTTGATTGCCCCTCTAACATTTACTTATTCATATTATTCCAATAACCAGCAATTATGTTATTAAAACAATTGGATAAGAATATAAACGATAGAAATGACGAATGCTTCAACTATACCATAGACAGAATAGGTTTGATACGTTGAGATAAATATCATGGTATGGAAACTGAGAGGGGTTAAATAGTACTCGTGAATTGTTTTACCATAATTGATCTTGACCTAACATGACCTCTAGCCATGAATCACAATCCAGGAGAGAGCCATTGTTCAACAGAAAACATGTATTACTTAATGAAGCTAATATCAGACATGTCTCGTGTGACTCTCTTATAATTGAATTAAACATTACAACACCTGTTGATGGTTAGCGTTATTAGTCATAATTGTTGTTTTGTTCTTGTCATTCCTTTACAGATAGAAACTAATCTACACAGGCCGATATGAAAGTTCATACTAATAATTTATAATAGAAGGAAAAACAAAATGTGAATCCAGATTAGACAGACTGTGGAAAGATCAGCCACTGTACTATAATTACAAAGAGTGCATGCAGATGTGATGTGGCAATGGATTGTTGTTTCACGCCAATTCAGCAATTTTGAAAGCTATACCATGGCGAGAACAAGTTAATTTTCAATGAGATGATGACGAGGTCCGTTTTGTACTCGACCAACACGCTGAGTTGGATGTTTATAGTGCTAGTTCACTGAAACAACAGTCCGCGAGTAGACATGTAGCTCCACTCAGACACATTACTCTGATTCCAAGCCAACCAATCTTTGCTCTTTCTCCTTCATGCTGCGTGCTTAGCGCAGAAGCAACAAATGTCAATGCTGTTGTCTTTGCTTTGATCCGACAGGGGCTGAAATCCACGATCTACCTCCATCGAGACGAGCACGATAACCATCACCCCACCGATGCGGTTGATGTGGTAATGGGATTACATACCACATGTGAGCAATACAAACCGTCATTCTTATCCTACAGTCCAACTGTTGTAGTCGAGCAGGGAAATTACATTGACTGTATATATGTTTGTTACAAACTGTCACTGACAATAGTAATAGAAGTACCTTGATCGTGAAATACTATTGTTGTTTATTTCATTTCATATTAGATAATTGCATAGACACGTCCATTGTGAGGTCAGAATTGTGTTGGGAAGGGAAGTCACGATGCTACGCCATGATACGTTTGCATAGAAAATCATAACACAACCACATATCAGTTTGGTTTACACTGTTATTGTATTCTTACTCAGTAAAGTCGGTCAGTCCTTCGGCATGTCCACACGTCATGCTAATATTAAATATTTAACAATACTCTCATACGTTATTCATATACAATGATAATCAGGAGTAATAACATATCTACCCAAAGGAGTATTAAATATAAAAACGTGTATTTATAACGTAACATGTTTAAATCGGTTAATATATGACTGTTCTACACACAAAGACGTTCACATCATTGGAATTCAGTGCTATAGCAATAAAATGAAGAAGAAGACAAAAAAAGGTAGCAAAAACAAAAACAAAATAACACACTGCAGGAAAAATTCCAAAATCATATATCTAAATTATAGAAAGAGGCAAAATCGATACCCCTAGCACACAAACACATGATTGAGCACTTTTGTGGCTTGAAGCAGTGGCAGGGTAAAACTAATTTCAAAAGGTTTGCGCATCAAGTACATATATCAGCATACAAACAAAATGCAGCAGTCTGGTATGTGTGGATGTCTTTGGATCGTATCACAATGTATCAACCTTGCCCACTATAACATAAACTTTGAAGATACATAATGGGTTAAAATGTATTAGAATCCGTAAATCGAAGGACAGACATACAATGGCAAAATGAAATAGGACAAAGGGACAAACAACGATCTACAAAACATTACACATAAAACTAAAGTTCGAGTAACACGATCACCACTAAAATCCGGTGATAAACTCAGGTGCTCCGGAAGGGTTGGTGGTTCCTGCGCCAAATGTATCACCCGTTGTGTTACTATTATACGATACAAACATCATTTGACATGGAAATCGTACTGGACACCAGTACACGAAAATAAATACAAATACCATAAATAGAATATGAACTCCCTACAAATGGGAGTCAAGAGGAATCGAACATCGTTTTATGTGGCAATCTATGCATACACCAAGCATAGTGTCAATATTTGTTCTCGTTATGATATGGCTACAATACTGCTGACTAGATGTTCAAGCAACATCCAATTTCACGTCTGCAAGTTTAACACTATTGATATTGATCAATATTGTATTTCTAACAAACATTAATTCCACCTACCTACATATATAATGTATATACTGATGTTCAGCTATACTGAGATTATCTGATGTTTCTGATAACGCATCGATACCGATGTTTACTAAGATTCATTTATCGCCAATTTATCGGTAAACAATAAGGATGGGGGCAAATATGCACGATTTGCGTTCGATAACTTACATATACATGCAGGTAGCCTCGCAACAACTAATGTTTAAATCCTGTTAAGAATGTTCGTGGATGTGTCGTTTTGGAAGATAAATAAATTTCCACAGTCAACATTCATGTTCATGAGGCATAGATAACATTAAGCAATCATATTAGGGTCAATTGACATTGTTGCTTCAAATGAATGAAATTGCTTTCCAAATCATTTGATTTAAGACGTATCTGATGACGATTTAAGACGTATCTGATGACGATTTAAGACGTATCTGATGACGATTTAAGACGTATCTGATGACGATTTAAGACGTATCTGATGACGATTTAACAACCATTTCAACAATATTTCAGTTATCTCGTGGCGGTCAATTATATTGGTGGAGGAAACCGGAGAAAACCACCGACATACATCAAGTCACTGACAAATATTATCATATAATGTTGTATTGAGTTCACCAGGAGATTAACAAGATTTTAACTGATTTCCTTAGTGGTTATTGACACTGTTAATAATTAAATCTACCATGCGATCACGCCGCCTAAGCAATGGGGATCCGATCCAGGGTTTGCTATCTATGTTAAGGTAATGTTCTGTCCTTTAAGAAATCAGAAGACAACCCTTGATAGACTTTAATATCCACCGAGACCACGATAAACAAGTGCTTAGAGTCGAACATCCGCATTGTAGAACCCGTCCGTTTGGTACACTTGACGGTTTGTAAAGGAAAAAGTACACAATGATCTAATGAACTTCATCAGGTAGATCATAAACAAGTATCTAGTGCTTGACGAATAATGAGATTCCGAAATGATGGAACGCTTGAACCAATACCCGTTACCTTTATCTTAAAAGAATAATATTGCATGCACTTGAACTTAAAGCAACTTAGACACAATCAATCAATATGTAGTTGTGTCGTACTTGCTAATAGTTTCTTGTGATTACAACGTAGATTCTAACATGTCTGCTGTGAATCGCATTGAGAATTCAGTAAAGATCGTGACATTTTTAAATAAGACAAAGGTTTTTTTTTCTATTCGTATAACATGTCTTCATCCTCTGAGACCAAAAGACTACAATTGATAGGAATGATATAAATATTGATGCGATTCAAACAAAACAAATTGAGGCATATCGTGACTACTAGTCCTAATGAAGGAGGATTGTCCGGATATATTTAATGAACTGATAAGATGTATGGTAACGCTGGCTCTTTGGATGGAGTTGGTAATTGAGTGTATGAACCCACTTCAGTAATGTTAGCCTTATGTATTAGAAGTTAGTATGATGAACATATAATATGAATAAAAACGTAGATATCTAATTTAGTGCGCACGATGCTTTTCTGGAATAAACTTCATCAGGTACGCTCAAAGTGGAAAGGTTGGAAAGACAAACACAGCTTTGGGAGCAGGACATAACGAGAATGTGTAAAATAGACTAAGGTCACCTATGCATGAGGGAGAAGAACCTTAGTTTTTATAGCTATATTTTTTTAGGAACTATAAATGTAAAAAGTAAATATCTCTAATAAACAATGTCAATAACACTGACTACTGGGTGGGTGATACCCTTGGGGACTAGTAGTCCACCAGGAGAGATATCAACTGAGTGAGACTATCCCCCATATCCTCTTGTACGTAAAGCAACAATAATCTGTAGTTATATAATATTGTTAATGTGATTCAAACGTAGCTTCTAACATGTCTGCTGTGAATCACCTTGAGAATTCAATAAAGATCGTGACAATTTTAAAATAATATCAAAGTATCTTTATTCGTTTTACATCTCTTCATCCTCTGAGACAAAAAGACGACAATTAGAATTACATAAATATAAATTCGATTGAACCAACACAGTTTTAGTCGGTCATATCGTGATTACTGGCCTTGGGCTCTTTGTGTGGAGATGCGAGAGAGTTATGGTGTTTTACCCCACTTTCCACAATATTTAAGCTATATCGTGGCGGTCAGTTTTATTGGTGAAGAAGAAGACTACCGACATGCCGTAAATCACTAACAAAATTAATCTCATAATGCTTTACACCTCGTCATCAGCTGTATTCGAACTTTAGTGATGATGGGCACTGATTGCATAGGTAAATGTAAATCCAACAACGACATGATATGATCATGATCAAGACGGTCGCTTGGATTGAGTTGGTAATTAAGAGTATGAACCTACGTCAGTGATGTTAGGCTTATGCATTCAAAGTTTGTGTAATGAATATATACTGAAGGAAAAAAAATACGCAGGATCAAAATGTTAGGTGATTTAATATTATTTATTCGAATGTTTTTTTTTCAATATTAATATATAAGGAAAAACAACACAAATGTAATCAACAAGTTTTTAAAATTTCATTAGATTTTGATTAATAATTTGAGTAATTGAAACCAATTTAACAGTACCCCCAATTTGTAAAAATGAAATCGATTAACTCGTCAATATATCATATGACCTCCTCGCTCACCTGTTACCGCCCTGATTCTCCTGTGCATGGAGTTCATCAGAGCATTTATCCTTCTCATGGGGATATCATTCCACTCTTCCAACAAGGCAGCCTTTAATTGGTCGAGAGTAGCGGAGGCATTCCGACACATCCTTACTCTGCTGTCCATTTCGTCTCACAGATGTTCGATTGAGGACAAATCTGGACTGTACGGAGGCCAATTGAGTGGGGTAATGCTATGATTGGCGAGAAAATATTGACAAACTCTGGCTACATGGGACCAAGCGTTATCCTGCTGGAAAATTAGGTGATGCTGTTGCACAAAAGGAGTTGCAACCGGCAGGAGGATTTCATCCCTATATCTTACGCCTGTTAAACTACCGGCTATCACAATCAACGGCGAGTTTAACCCGTGATATATCCCTCCTCAGATCATAAGCGAGCCACCCCAAACCTATCCCTCTCAAGAACGCAAGCGTCCGCGAAGCATTCCCCACGACGTCGACCGTCCGGACGAAAAAGTGTGAACCGCGATTCATCTGTAAAAAAGACCCTTCTCCATTGCCTAATTGAAAATTGTCTCGGACGATGTGCCGCCAACCAAGCCATACGACGCGCGCGTTGTGCACGAGTGAGCGGAAAACCAATGTAAGGTCGACGAGCTCGCAGATCAAATTCGCGCAATCGGTTTCTCAAAGTTTTTGGGTGAATGTGGCGATTATGATTGCCTACTGTAGTTAAAGCGGTTTCAGTGGCTGTGACGTGGCGATTACGCAGGTTGGTCAGACGAATAGCCCTGTCTTGACGTGGCGTCATTACGCGCGGACGTCCCAGTCGCGGACAGTCGGAAACCCTTCCAGTATCTCTCAGACGACGGACAAGACGCTCTATGGTGGAAACATTCACAGCAAATTGCAAAGCAACTTGTTGTTGCCTTTGACCTTGCATTAGCAATGCAATAGCCTAACACCTCTGAAGTTGCGTCAGCCGTGGCATGATTACAAGAGATTCAAATTAACTTTAAATAGTGTAAAGCGATATGTATACCTCAAGAGTATAAAGTGGTTTGGCGAACTTGTTATCATTATTTTGCACGTGTTATTTACTTTTTATCACTTTCACTATACCACATGCTACCTTTGTTACAGATTATTCGTAGTAATGGACAAAGTCGGTATAAGATAACATTTGCCTAATCAAAGATAAGATCTTAAAGTAAAAATTTCTGCTTCGAAGTAATTTTCATATTAAGTGATTATATGTGTTTTCAATGAATGGCTTGTATAGTTTGTAACAATAAAGCATTGCTATCCTGTATTAAAATTGCAATATCTGCCATTAATATGAAAACAAATTAAAGGCAAATCAAAGAGCAATTAAACTCTAGCACCCCAACATATAACATGAATAACTAGATGGATAACTGGGGGAATAATAGCATACTACTTCTCATACGAGGTCATTGCCCCAAAACTGAACAATATGTATAGAACTAGAATTAAATATAAAAAGAGAACAAAGGAAAAAAAACGTAATATAAAAAAATAAAATAAATAAATAACAAAGCAACTAAATATCGCAGTTCTATGATATATAATCGGAACATTATCGAATTAGCGACAAAATTGATATCCCTGTATTTAACTCATGAACGTACACACTCCTGACTTGGTACTGTGGTTGGAATCACCCAAGTCTTATGGGTTCAAACATCCCCTCTTAAAATAAACTATTAGCTATATATTCGTCTGATCTTTTACGACAGCAATAATAGTTAACATACAAAACAGAAGAAATTGATAATCAATACAATAGTCAACAAACGTTATGACTAATTGATCAATGTTTACGTAATGCTACATCAATTAACTTCCAGCATTTACCCATCCTTTGTTCGATATGGTCATTTACTGTCATATATCATTACCAATACAGCTTTGTCTTTGATTAGAATTGCCGCTCTTTTAAACTGGTTGAAAAGAAATATATTTCTATTGTATTCTGTATTAAGAAATATCCCCGATATGTCTTATGCCTTGTATATATAACTAATATTTAAATACTAATTGATGCCATCTGTTCCTTTCAATATAGCTCATCCTATGTGTCAGGATGATAAAATATATGAAGAAGTTCAAGATTATATCGTTCTTTGTCGTTGGTTTTCTGTATTTATTTTTATATAACACTGTTTGCCCTTTTATGTGGTGACATTCTGGAAGTCCTCACATCATTTCACCAAGAGAAAGGTTTGGACTCGTACAACTAGTGAAAGTTGGTTGTCATGTATGTATGTGCTAATGGTATTGAGGTAGCCTCTTCCTACGATTTTTCTATTGGATCTTGGAACTGTTCCGACAGTGTTGTATTCGCCCTTTCATTTTATTGCATTCTTATATTTGCTAGTTGTTATTAAAATACGAGCATTCACCCTGCCATTATACTGTCAGTGTTTTCATAGTATGTATGTTTATCTGTTAGTTGAATTCAGTGAGTGAGTGAATGATTATTGGTTAAAGCCAACTCAGCAATTTTTGCGTTGCATTTATGCTGGTGTCCAAAAGAGCTTCTTTATAACATAATACTAATTGCACAGTGTTTGGTTTGTTCCGACTCTAACTTGAACGTATGATCTACTACTCTCGAGGTGAGCACGCCAACCATTACACCACCGATGCAGGTGTCGGAGTATGTCCTTTGTTCTGATTACAATAATTTAAACAAATGTGTAGACCATCAATAAACAAATCCAACTCATACAACAGTATTTTATTAATGAAAAAGATAGCAAACACTGATATTTTGATAATGAATCAATTCCATCCTATGTCACATTCTAGGTACGATGGTACATTATCTGGTACTTCAATAACAATAATAATCGAGCCGTTATCATGGAGTATTACTTGTACACTGGATAGCAGAGGTACCCTAAAAAGGTAAAATACTTCATATTACTTATATACAGATTAATACATGGGCATTTCCATATTGGCCTGGTTATCATCCCGAGACACCCAATATCGGTCGAGGGATGATAACCAGGCCAATATGGAAATGCCCATGTATTCAACTATTTATTACATACTTACGACATCTAGAAAAGAGACACCCATATTGGCCCGAAACACCCATATTGGCCCGGGGCGATATGGAAATGATCTTGTAGTAATCCAATAACCGGTTACTTTCCCGGGGTGTGAAAATATGGACAGTTTACTACAGGTCATATTGGTCATACAAAAATGCCTTTATTTTATGCAATACATATTTATATTCACATGCATCAAGGAGTGTTTCAGTTTACAGTGGCAATACGATACAGGTCAAAATCAGATTAGTGGAATTGGTACGAGAGCGAGAAAAAACAATAAGAGACAGCATTAATAGGCAGAATGGCTATAAAGCGAAATAAATTAAATCATTAAAAATAAAATAAATTAAAGAAAAAAAAAACAAACGTGTTACGAAACGGTGTTCCCAGTTGGTGGACACATGATACATCGTCTGTGGGAAATTATAAGAAAATCAAATAAAAAATATGTATAATTGTCATATACAAAAGAATTTCACATTATAAGAGCAATAACTCTTAACAATTATGTGCTTCAGAATTTGTAAAACATCGCGATTAACCCATAATGATAAGTACTCATTAACGTTTTGTATATTCCAGTGAACTTTATACATTCATGTAAGAAAGATAGTCACCAGGTGCGCTTCGGATTGGATTACGTTTGATTGTGAAATATGTAATATGGTTGAAAAACGTTGAATCGTCTGGCAAGAACCTCGTTTGAATTTGAGTATATGCTTTTCACAAAACAAGCAGTTAGGTGGGACTATATTTCATATACATCATTTATCATTCTACAAATATAAATTTCTACTTTGAGTATATATGTGATAAAGGTTATTGCATAAACGGGCCGTACACACTAAGTATCTACATTGTGCGTTATCTGTTTCTTTCATCATGGTATGGTGTTTTCAATTAATAACCGCTGTCATTTAAGGAATAACAGTACTGTTATTCATATTCTAATGAAATTATCCCAACGTGTCCACACTGGTTTGAAAACATACAAATAAAAGACAAAATATTGCACTTTTCAAATTCCTTCCGCTAAAAAAATAGTAATGTAGTTGTTTAAGGATCCGCCATCTTGAAAACGTGAAATCTTACATGTCACATGTACAACAATACACAAAAATAATTAAAACGTCTACCTTGAAAACTTATTTTAGCTAAATTCTATCTGATTTGAAGTGTACACGAAACAAAATAACGTCTGATCTTTATATTTTAAACTGGAAGTCTTCACTGATATGACGTCAAGTTGTTCTATGATGTCACGTTGTTTATGTGCCATAGTCGTTCAACAATATTTCCCGGAATTTTAAGTTTCGTGATTTTTAGACCCAGGGATATACAAGAATACATTTTTATGTTCAGTATTGCATTAGAATGGATAGTATACTCGATTTGCCACCATCAAGTTTCCAATTGGTGCTGTGAAATTTTCAAGTATAATACAGTTATCTCCTAAATAGGTCGTCAGCGTCAGCGTCAAATTCATAGTCGGAAATATCTGGGTCAGCCATATTGTTTACAAACAAGTGCATTCGGCGTAGGAATATAACATTCCTTCAGGCCTGTCAACTGCAGATTTGACGGCTCTCGATAGCCAATGAAAATACGCGTTACATTATAATTGCATTATAATTATACTTTACGTGCGTGCAAGAAGCATAATACTCTGCAAAACACTCATGTTCCGTCTGAACTATTGCTATTATATTTGCTCCATAAAAAAGACAAATATCATTCCATTAAAGGAAGTAAATATAATGATATTAAATGTTTGTTGTTAAATGTTTTACTTACGAGTTATGTATAATATCACGTGTTTCCATCTTTCCTTTCCTTTTCTTTCCTCTGTGAATATGCAGTTTTTCAATTTAGGCTTTGGATAGAACCCTGTCTGTGCTGGTGCCATCTTGTACACAAGTTTTCCATTAAAGTTATTGTCCTCTTTATTTGTACACTCCGTGTCATAATATAGGTCGATGTTAAAAAGAGGGTTGTCTACATCAAATTCTGAAAAGCTTAACAGTTTATCACTCTTTGCTTTAATTTTGCAGCGGCATTGTTTTATACAAATGAGTGATTTTGCAGTTTTAATTATTAATCACAATTATACTACTTATCTCAAAAACGATATATATATATATTCTCCAACGGTTAAAAAAGACTTGATGGCAACATTAAAACATTAGAACTGACTACCTTTATCATTCACTAGGAACCATTGATTCAATTATCTTGTTAACGTTTTTGGGATAAGTACAATCTTAGATAACCATGGATATGTTTCGGTTGCTATAGCTGCAATTATGTCCTTTATTCTGTTGCATGACCTATCATCTTATGTGTAACGAGAACAACTCGCCGATCGCCAACATTAAAATAGGAACTGAATTTAAACCCGATATTTTACGCAATCTTTAGTTTTCTATATAGTGCTTGATTGTGAATCAATGTATATCGTTTTGTACCATTTTCGTTTAGACATTACATCTGATGTCCTACAATTTACAGCTTGTCATTACCCAATTGGTATTTTTAAACGTTTTTCTGAGCAAAGGCCACCATCAATTGTTATTCCTTTCATATTTTCGGTTATTTAAAAGCAAGTAAGTTCCATTTCGCCGATGAAAAACTCAATATATTGATTGGTTGCACGATTTTCGTTTTAACCCATTGAAGGTCTAGCTCTGCTCAGTTAGCGTTTATAATGACTTTTTCGAAAGATAAACGTAGTGAAATGGTCAGCACTAATGACCTAAATGCGCCTTGCACTAAACTACAACATAAGCAAACTCCTTACCGTCTGCATCTTCAGTATCAGTAATTTGATGTACTAACGTTGAATGGTAATGTGATATTCTTCTGTCTTTAAAAACTTTACATTCGTGTTGGATATCTCCTAATGTATAATTTATTCTATTGTAATACGTCATGTAGAAACTTGAGATCTGAAACATATAGACATATTAATGATTGATTGATTATTGTTTAACATCCCGCGAGCACCTTTTTAGCTATTATCATGACGAGAAATATGGCTATAATATATATAATTCATTGATTGAGCATTGATTAGCATCCAGTGAGCACTTTTTCGGCTATATTCAGAACGATTACAAGCTTAATAATATATAATAATATATAAAATATATACAGAGATGAGGAAAGGTGTGCGTCAACTTTTGACTGTCATTGACAAAAGTATCGAGAGTTGAGAAGAGACGAAGAATTTAGTCTTTTTTAGCTGCTATATTTTTCGACATCTAAAAAAAATGTTTTTTCGTATACCGGGAACATGGCATTCTCCAATCACGTTACTCACGTTATGGCCCACGGTCATGCTTTCTTGGTTATAACTCCACAATCCCTTATCGAGATATAAACCTTTTAACTTGGCCGTATTATTTTATCGATTTTAAAGGGATACATTTGATAAGCATTTATTGCCACATTGTAATTTGCTTCTATGGTATTTTTACGTATTTGCAAGTGATTCCACTTGAAATAAACGGTATTTTTTTGAAAACCGACTGGCCAACCCAGAGATGTATGCAACATTTGGCACACGATATTGAATATAGACAAATAAAACAGAAAAAAGCACAACCCAATAAACTAAAAAGATGAGAACCTTGGTTAGAATTTCATCCCTGTCACAAAATTCCATAATTCTGACAAATATTATAAGCGTAGCTAAATATGACATTTGTAGCTACTTATACGTAAACTATTATGCTTTGCAATGTTAATAAATAAATAAAAACATCGAAGATAAAAATAATTATGTACTTTGAACAAAAATTGGTGATTGCTAAAGCACACATTTTTACTGGCATCTACACGTCGCACAAAAAAGCAAAATGCCATAAAACGTAGTTAAATGTATGTACTACATGAAGTATGTATATCTGCGAAAACGTGTTGGAAAAAATGCATAACTATTCTCTCTTATATGGAAAATTATTGTTTAAGCGAAGGATGTTGACTAGAAATTTACTTAAATTGACACATATGTAGTATGTCTTGCACGCACTCTCCACTATGCTTAAAAATCTATCAAAGAGCAAAGTTGGTCAGAGAGTGAGTAAGTGATTGTTGTTTAATGCCAACTCAGCAATTTGTTAATCTATATCAAGTTAATTGTCAATGAGATGATAATGAGATCCACTTTGTACCTGACCAACACGCTTAGTTGGATTTTTATAGTGCTAGCTCATTGAAACAACAGTGGCGGATAGACTTGTCACCCCACTTGGGCACACTATTTTTATTCGGATCCAACCAGTCTTTGTTCTTTCTCCTTAATACGGGGCTCGATCCTATGATCTACCGCACTTTACGAGCACGCTAACCATTACACAACCAATGCTGTTGTTCGTAATGAGATTAATCCTCTATGAATGATATGAAAAAAATAACACTTACGTTTTTAGTTGATCCACATTCTCCATAGAGCTGATTAAACATTAATGTATCACCAATAATTTGACCATAACAATTTGGATCAAATAAAAATATATCAGAATAGTTGATATTAAGATTCGCCATTTTAAGTAGTGTTATGTTGAGTGCAGCTCCCCAACGACTGATCTCACAGTTCACGGATAAAGCATCTTTTATTGTAAATGCTAAAATACGAAATTAAATTTAACCATAAGCAATTATTACTAATTCATATTATAAATATAAAAGATGCACCGTTTGTTACATCTTTTCTTTAAAGGTTAATGTCAGGAATACGGGCCAACGGTCGCAATATCTTTTAAAGATGGCCAACACATATCAAACATTTCATTTGACCGCTACATGCACATGAATCTGTATGGTAATGTAATGACAGCATATAAGCTGGGGCTGTCTATCACTACCAAACTTTTGAGTTCGAATCCCGCCCATGGCGAAGTTTACTCGATACAACATTATGTGAAAAAGTTTCCAGTGAATTGTGGCAGATTGGTGGATTTCACCGGGTACTCCGATTTCCTTCACCAATAAAACTGATCTCGCTATATAGCTGAAAAATGTTGAACATGGCGTAAAAGTTCATAACCTAATATCATGTTCATGTACATATACTATTCTTGATTATGTAAACACTTTTATTTTTTCACGTACGTGACACGTGCATTTATAAAATGAAGTTAACATAGTAGTGCCACACATTTTGACATGCTACACTTATAGGGTTACAATATAATATAGACACACAACACAAATAAATTTAGTCAAAAGATGAGTTTGAAGATACCAAAGGGGCAATTAGAATCCGTATATCGAAGAAGAACACACAACCCACTAGCCAAAAGATAAAGTACAAAAGGACAAACAACGATATACAAAACATACACCACAAACCCCACAACAAACCGGGGATGCACTCTGGTAAGCATTTCCTAATCCACCAGTGGCACCCATCGTCTTAATCTAGTTACAAACCCGGTAATAAGTCGTGAATGAGTGCTTACGACAAATGGAACATATCCGTGATAATTTGTTGCACATATTCTATAACGGTCAACCAAGGCAAGGTGGCGACCGTAACATTTTCGAAGTGATGTCTTCAACTTTACCAAAAGGAACTCGTGGTTCAGTAGCTTCCTTGTTAGCAGCAACCCTCTATCACGGAAATCCTGATAAGAACCACAAGTTCTGCAATATCGTATCATCTGAGAGATATATACTCCATATACAGGTGCTGCTGGAATGTTGCTACATATAAATGGAAAATTGAAATCATTTCTTTTGTCGTAAGGTTTGTTCTTAGCCGCTCCTCACTGTCGATTTCGACGTGTAGGTCAAGGTATGAGGCACCTAGCTGTATCGGTGGTATCCTTTATTTCAAGCTCAATGGGATAGATACGATCAACAAATCACCAAACCGAGAATTATTTAGTGAAAAGACATCATCTATATTTCGGAACGTGAAAATAAATGATCTGGCTAGCTTCTTTTCGTTTTTCGTGAGAAGCCCCTGTATGAAGTCTGCCTCATACGAATAAAGGAGCATGTCGGCGAGAAGAGGAGCACATTTGGTACCCATAGGTATGCCGACTGTCTATTGAAAAACAAGTCCACTAAACATAGCAAACATGTTGTCAATTAAAAACTCGAGCATGTTGAAGATATCAGTTTCAGAGAACTTTTTGGTAGAATAAGAGTGTTTTTTTTAACAAAATAAGATCTGTCTCTTCCTAACACAAGTCTCTGCATCTAAGTTGGCCATTTTGTTTTATGAAACACAGTTGGACCAACTCCATTGATTTGTCCTTCAGCTTATAGTGAGGAATAGTTGTGTAAAGGATAGAGAAGTCAAATGTTTTAATGTTATTGCAGGAAGCGAGGGACCTAGATTGTATGTACTCTAAGATATCTCTAGAGTCCTACATAATCCACATCTGATTCACATTATCCTTAAACAAATGGGCACATAAGATTATCAATATCCTTCTGATTGAGCACATCAAACTCGCACATTGGGAAAAAGCATCACCGACAAGACTTTTACCTACTTGAATATGTGTGTAACCAGCAATATATGCTTATCTTGCTCACGTGACCAATGAAGTTTGAATCCTCTTGGATTTCTTTGTCCGTTTGTCTTAAGTCGTATGCAGAACTCATTGGAAGCTGTTACTGGTATGTACGATGACACAGAATAGCGACCAAGTTGTGTTCCAAACGGCGAACTTTTTATCTATAGTAATAATGTACAATTCGAAATGCATGTATGATAAACAATATAAACAACATCAAATGTGGGGGAATCGTGGTAGTGATCGTATGGTAATTGGGTAACTACTTATGTAATCAGTGGCTATCACCAGTAATATTGTTAATTTGAATGCCGCTCAGGCGAGGTTTAATTAATACAACATTATGTGATCAAGTTTTTCAGTGACTTGCGACAGGTCGATGGTCTTCTCCGGTTACTCCGGTTTCCTTCATCATTAAAACTGACCACCTAGATATAACTGAAATAGTGTTCCGCTAAGCACCATAACCCTAACCCAAAATCAGATGTTTATTTTTTTATTCGTTTCTTCTCTGTACTCACATTTTCATGTAGACCTAAGAAAGATAACTCCAACAATATTTGACACTTGGTGATAGCGTTATTATCAGAATACAAGAGTGAAATTGGGTTAACGAATTCGTTTATTATAATATGGCATGTTTTAGTTTGACTTTCCAATCTTTTGACAATCCACGTTTCTGATGAAGTTTATTCCATGAACGCGTCGTGCGCACTAAAATGAACAATATTTTCAATAATTTATTTTGCAGTCATACCGATTGAAACGTTTATTGTTGATGGTCAACAATGGCATCATTATCAACAAAACGTACAATCATCTCTCACCTTAAGGGAATACGATACAGTAGGGATTGCCAAATGATTTTTTTCATGAAAATTCGTGAGTTGGTCAATTGCGACATGCTCTTTCCAAATATGCAAAGAAAAATATACCTTCATGACTTAGTTTTCGAGATATTTACGATCGAATTTCGACCATTTTTCGACAAATACGGATTTTTATAGCGGTAAAGAAAATATCACAATTTCAAAACGGTAAAAGAGAATTGCATCCGGTTTTTTGCAATAGCTTCCTATGATAATTTCGTTCAAAGATGATGAACATGTACATTGCCAATAATAGATTAAGTAGTCCAAAAATTCTACTTACTTGTGGAATATGGATTAGTTAGTGGTTTCTTCATGAATAAATTTGCATGTAGAAAAAAAATGCCAATTGATATTTTCTTAATATTTTGTCATGATATTCTCGCAATGATTTTATTAAAAATTTTAACAAAAAGTAAGGGGCTACATGTGCTTGTTTTTTAGCTACAGAACAAAAACCGTGCATTTTTCATGACAAACCTAGACATCGTCAATTTCGGCGCCAAATTATCCTATAATGTCGTTACCGCGACGTCGCGAAAACAACATGCGGTATTCGGCAAAGTAATTATCTACCCTTGCTACTGTATCGTATTCCCTTAACTCACTGAACACAAAAAAGCAAATAAAATATGACGTCGGAAATCCAGGTCTTGACATTGGACAGATACAAAGATAAAGTCATAATACACTTAACTTTCAGCTGTTGATAGGAGGGCTCATGTCTTATTTGCGTTATTTGTGATTGTTTGCGTATAGTGGTGTCCTTCGCATATTGTGATGTGTTTGGTTTGTCTCCGTCGTGTGTATCCTATGTTGCCATTTTAATATTTTTAATTTCTCCTTCGGTATTCTCTAACGTTCATAGTTCAATTGCAAGTAAACATGGTCTGACCCCATTCTCAATTCATGACATTCCCGTACCAATCGTAACATACCGTCGCATTTTATCTCATGATTTATAACGCTATCATATTAATTGATATGACATACATATTCTTTAATTGATGCTTAGTTACCACCAATCCATCCAGTAATGAACCATAATTTGATTTGAAGACGTGTTGCATATTGCTTCAGTTATTTCGTTCCTAGACACCATTATTATGCAATATTTACACACCATTCTCAAGGTAGGCTTAACAATATTACAAACGCATACCTGTTAATTAGGGTGGTGCCACCAGCCAATTGACGTATTCCTCTGTTTTATATGGATTATTTACAAATAGAGTACAAGCAGTTTAATTGATAGTATAATATGTGCCAAACAAAGTACCTTGTCACATACTGTATAACAGTATTTTAGAATTGTCTTACAGCAATGCAATGAGGAAATATGTACACATGTGCTTTAAATTTATGCTTTCAGTTAAGAATATCAGTAATGTTTCACATGTGACAGTTATGTTGGCAGATTTCGCAATCCTTTCCTTTGTGTATCACAGATAGAAACCATAGTGACGGGTCATTACATTCATTTTGTTCATCCAGTAGTGCTAGCACCCATGTTCATTTCCGGTCTTTGATTAGAATGGTATTACCGGTATTACATCTCCTTTTTATGTGTCGCCGTTAATGCTTTGTCTATGTTGTTTTTATTTTTTCCTTCTTGTTTATATTTTCTATTGATCAGTTTTGAATTAACTAAATCGCGTGAGATTGCAAGAAGCAGCTTAGTACAGAATAATCTATTATGATACAAATAAGTACCTCCAGAAAGTCTCCAATATCTGCCATTTGGAAAACGTCAACTTCTAACTTGTATATTCCCGGGGGTGGCGTAATGATATACAAACAGTCTGTATTTGGATTATAGGGTCCCGGGTAGTTTTGTGACATGATAGTTCCTGATGTTGTTACGTGCTCTTCTACACAATCTTAAGTAAACAAGACATATATCATTATTACATTTTAGGAATTAAAAACAACACGTGATAAAAGGCAGCAATGGATTTAAACTCTTTACTTTTTAATACTTTTTAAGAGATGGAGCAATAACAGTAGATCACATTTTTCACTTGAATTACCTTTCCGGAATGTCCGCGTTCACCTCCGCCTTTTAGAATGATTCTTGTTACTCGATCTTTATTTTTTTGTCCAGTGAGTTGTCTTTTCTTCTTCGATTTACGGATTCTGATTACCCCTTTGGTATCCTCCTACTTTTCTAACATTTTAGTTTTCAAGTCGTTGATCCTAAATAGTGATTTTAACGGGGCTGACCTATTTATTTGCTTCAAACTTCACAATATTCCACATGTCTTTTTTTTTTTAAATTTAGAATTCAATGTTCTGTATGTCAAATTATAGATAGACAGAATAACACTGGTTCAATGTAGAAACCAAACCAAAATAAATTCATAGCTTTATAAATTATATTATCGCCATCATGGATCAATTTATAAATATGAATTTCCCGTTTCTCAATAGCTTGCAGATCTGTTTCAGGTTTATCCTTGATATTATCATTTACTGACTTTGAAAATCGATTTTTGGGGACAGACATTTCAACTATTTCGGTGTAATGTATTAAGTGTTTAAAGAAATTTGATGTTAACCAAGCATTTGACTATTTAGTTTATATTTGTAATGTGGTTTTGTATTATTTGTTGTTTTTTTTCCATCTAGACGACCCTCTAAGTTTCAGTATTCTCACTCTGATTTGGATATATTTTTGGCAATGAGAATTATTTCTTACCGAAGCATTTCAAATGGGCATAACGGTGTCTGCATGTTGTCGTGTTTGTAAATACACATTGAGATATGTGGTCTTCCCATCCACCACACGTCAGCTGATCTATTCCAAAAGGTACACGATGAACCTCTAATGACGGTAGGTGATAAAAGTAGGCTAATGTGTCCCTACAAATAACAACAGGAATAAAATGAAAAACAATATGCAACACGAAGCATTTCCAAAATCCAACAGCTAAATCGTAGAAGTAGTAAACATCGGCACTTTACACGATTGTTCACTTTTCTGATTTTGTAAAAAAAATGCTAGTAAAAAGTTAATTATATGGGCCCAAACCTCCCTCTTAGTGAAATGATGCGGTTATGCAAGTGATTTTCACATGTGAGTAATATGACAGCCCTCACATGTAACCAGGCAATTAGTCCCGAAGGTATCGTCCACCCAGTTGTCAGTGTCGCTACACTGACATGGTTTATTAAATAGATATATTATTGCAATTTACAGTTTCTACATAGTGCAATGTAATTTTTAATAACAAATACGGTTCTCCTACCTCAGCATTAGGTGACCATAACCGATCCTGTTTAGGTCCTTTATATACTGGCACCAAAAGACTTTTAAATTATTTGGCTTTTCAATCTTTTGGATTTGAGCGTACCTGATGAAGGTTATTCTAGAAACGTGTCACACCATTATATATCTACGTTTATACTATTATACAGAAGCTATTGTCATCAACATAATGTATTTACTCTGCGTGACACCGGAGTTGTCATATGCATAACATTAGTTCTACTAAAGATAGTCAATAAATATCCACAAAAACCCTTCCTGAACATTTCACCCAATTGATGACTTAAGCAGTATGTACCTCTCATTATTATTATAATGTATTTTGTGTTCTATTGTCTGCCTTTTGTAACAGTGTTACTGTCAGAGTGTAATCAAAGTTTTAGCAATTTTCATATATTGTAGATATATCTCTGTCTTTTAATATGAACAATGTTAACTATTACGTCATCATTATTATTCTGGTGTCTCACGGAGACAATTAATGATTTTACTATTCCTACATGTTTCTGTATATATGTTGTGCCTAATCAGGCATGATATCATGTAAT
>MJUT01053666.1:310563-329973 GCA_002080005.1 Gigantidas platifrons
TCCCTTAACTCACTGAACACAAAAAAGCAAATAAAATATGACGTTGGAAATCCAGGTCTTGACATTGGACAGATACAAAGATAAAGTAATAATACATTTCACTTTCAGCTGTTTGTAGGAAGGCTCATGTCTTATTTGCGCTATTTGATATTGCTTGCGTATAGTGGTGTCCTTCGCATATTGTGATGTGTTTGGTTTGTCTCCGTCGTGTGTATTCTATGTTGCCATTTGAATATTTTTAATTTCCCCTTCGGTATTCGCTAACGTTCATAGTGCAATTGCAGGTAAACATGGTCTGACCCCATGCTCAATTCATGACATTCCTGTACCAATCGTAACATACCGTCACATTTTTTCTCATGATATATAACGCTATCATATTAATTGATATGACATACATATTCTTTAATTGACGCTTAGTTACCACAAATCCATCCAGTAATGAACCATAATTTGATTTAAAGACGTGTTGCATATTGCTTCAGTTATTTCGTTCCTAGACACCATTATAATGCAATATTTACACACCATTCTCAAGGTAGGCTTAACACTATTACAAACGCATACCTGTTAATTAGAGTGGTGCCACCAGCCAATTGACGTATTCCTCTGTTTTTTTATGGATTATTTACAAATAGAGTACAAGCAGTTTAATTGATAGTATAATATGTGCCAAACAAAGTACCTTGTCACATACTGTATAACAGTATTTTAGAATTGTCCTACTGCAATGCAATGAGATTGGCAGAGTTCGCAGTCCTTTCCTTTGTGTATCACAGATAGAAACCATAGTGACGGGTCATTACATTCATCTTGTTCATCCAGTAGTGCTAGCACCCATGTTCATGTCCGGTCTTTGGTTAGAATGGTTTTACCGGTATTGCATCTCCTTTTTATGTGTCGCCGTTAATGTTTTGTCTATGTTGTATTTTATTTTTTCCTTCTTGTTTATATTTTCTATTGATCAGTTTTGAATTAACTAAATCGCGTGAGATTGCAAGAAGGAGCTTAGTACAGAATAATCTATTATGATTGAAATAAGTACCTCCAGAAAGTCTCCAATATCTGCCATTTGGAAAACGTCAACTTCTAACTTGTATATTCCCGGGGGTGGCGTAATGTCTGTATTTGGATTATAGGGTACCGGGTAGTTTTGTGACATGATAGTTCCTGATGTTGGTACGTGCTCTTCTACACAGTCTTAAGTAAACAAGACATATATCATTATTAAATTTTAGGAATTAAAAACAACACGTGATAAAAGGCAGCAATGGATTTAAACTCTTTACTTTTTAAGAGATGGAGCAATAACAGTAGTTCACATTTTTCACTTGAATTACCTTTCCGGAATGGTCGCGTTCACCTCCGCCTTTTAGAATGATTCTTGTTACTCGATCTTTATTTTTTTTTTGTCCAGTGAGTTGTCTTTCCTTCTTCGATTTACGGATTCTGATTACCCCTTGGTATCCTCCTACTTTTCTAACATTTTAGTTTTCAAGTCGTTGATCCTAAATAGTGATCTTAAGGGGGCTGACCTATTTATTTGCTTCAAACTTCACAATATTCCACATTTTTTTTTGGAAAATTTTAGAATTCAATGTTCTGTATGTCAAATTATAGATAGACAGAATAACACTGGTAGAAACTAAACCAAAATAAATTCATAGCTTTATAAATTATGTTATCGCCATCATGGATCAATTTATAAATATGAATTTCCCGTTTCTCAATAGCTTGCAGATCTGTTTCACGTTTATCCTTGATATTATCATTCACTGACTTTGAAAATCGATTTTTGAGGACAGACATTTCAACTATTTCGGTGTAATGTATTAAGTGTTTAACGAAATTTGATGCTAACCAAGCATTTGACTATTTAATTTATATTTGTAATGTGGTTTTGTATTAATTGTTGTTTCCTTTCCATCTAGACGACCCTCTAAGTTTCAGTATTCTCACTCTGATTTGGATATATTTTTGGCAATGAGAATTATTTCTTACCGAAGCATTTCAAATGGGCATAACGGTGTCTGCATGTTGTCGTGTTTGTAAATACACATTGAGATATGTGGTGTTCCCATCAACCACACGTCAGCTGATCTATTCCAAAATGTACACGATGAACCTCTAATGACGGTAGATGATAAAAGTAGGCTAATGTGTCCCTACAAATAACAACAGGAATAAAATGAAAAACAACATGCAACACGAATAATTTCCAAAATCCAACAGCTAAATCGTAGAAGTATTAAACATCGGCACTTTACACGATTGTTCACTTTTCTGATTTTGTACAAAACATTCTAGTAAAAAGTTAATTATATGGGCCCAAGCCTCTCCTCTTAGTGAAATGATGCGGTTATGCAAGTGATTTCCACATGTGAGTAATATGACAGCCCTCACATGCAACCAGGCAATTAGTCCCGAAGGTATAGTCCACCCAGTTGTCAGTTTCGCTACACTGACATGGTTTAATAAATAGATATATTATTGCAATTTACAGTCTCTACATAGTGCAATGTAATTTTTAATAAAATAAAATACGGTTCTCCTACCTCAGCATTAGGTGACCATAACCGATCATGTTTAGGTCCTTTATATATTGGCACCAAAAGACTTTTAAATTATTTGGCTTTTCAATCTTTTGGATTTGAGCGTACCTGATGAAGGTTATTCTAGAAACGCGTCACACCATTATATATCTACGTTTATACTATTATACAGAAGCTATTGTCATAAACATAATGTATTTACTCTGCGTGACACAGGAGTTGTCATATGCATAACATTAGTTCTACTAAAGATAGTCAATAAATATCCACAAAAATCCTTTCTGAACATTTCACCCAATTGATGACTTAAGCAGTATGTACCTCTCATTATTATTATAATGTATTTTGTGTTCTATTGTCTGCCTTTTGTAACAGTTTTACTGTCAGAGTGTAATCAAAGTTTTAGCAATTTTCATATATTGTAGCTATATCTCTGTGTTTTAATATGAACAATGCTAACAATTACGTCATCATTATTATTCTGGTTTCTCACGGAGACAATTAATGATTTTACTATTCCTACATGTTTCTGTATATATGTTGTGCCTAATCAGGCATGATATCATGTAATTGTTATTTAAACTAAGGTTCTCTGTCCTCAGTGATCGTAGCCAATTTTGTCTATCCTCTCTAGGGCCTTTACATTTCTTGATCCCAATGATTTATTTGGCCTTCCAATCATTTGCCTTTGAGCATATTCGTCCGCAGTGAATTTTTATGCTATAGATCTTGGTCAGACTCCATCTCTGTCTTCATTTTGTTTTTTTTATCATTAACATGGGTGATCCTTGATATAGTGGTTCTAGAAATATCGTTTTATTCTTCAATATATACCTATATCCAAGCATACTGCACAATACTTGGGCCTCCGACAGACCAAAGTTTTTGTCACAGAGACTTCCCCACTTTCCACCTTGTTTAATATCTACACGACCCTCAGCCGGTGAAGTTCCGCCACTCAATTTCAATTGCATACCACCTAAAGAAGAAAATAAAATAAAAAGATGTGGGATATCGTTGGTGGTGGGTTTTGTATACAAGAACATGTTCACCTTGATAGACATGTATAAATCATCATATCATTGATAAATTCATTCATATTTAAATCTGCTTACTTGATCTATCTGTCTCAAACCATTCTTAATAATAGCTAATTATGTGAATTAATGCCACTTCCATGATATATTATTTGCAATTATGTTCAAACCGGATAACTGGCCCACACGTCCGCTCATTGTGAAGAAAGTTCTTTCAAGTAGTTCTAGTTTCGATAGTTTTACGGTTTATGCTTGTACCGTTGTATTTGCATCGTGATCGCACCTTCACGCCTCGCAAATACGTAGCAGGCGCCCTTTGTTAGTAATGAATCAGTCCACGGGAGCTCAATACTTGTGTGTCATCTATCATTTTCAGAATAAGACATTCAGGAGATAACTGTATTGTATTTGAAAATTTAACGGCATCAATTGGAGATTTGATGGTCGGAAATTGAGTTTACTGGCGTTAGCGGAGCCAGTACACGGATATTTGCGACCATCAAATCGACAATTGATGAGTGAAATTTCAAATACAGTACAGTTATCTCCATTCTAATGTAATCATGTGTAGGATACTGTAAACCAACTTTTGTTCGCGTGCTATTAACCTTCGCAACTTTCGTGGTAGAGTACAGAATCGCGAAAGTTTATATCCGCGAACAAGTCGGTGTAAAGTGTGTAAGAAACAAGAACATTTGGTTATTGCGAATTTAAATCTCCGCGAGATTGTCTTGAAGCAGAAAAACGCGAACCATAATAGCCGCGAAAATAAGTTGGTTTGCAGTAGACATACATACATCATATATGCATATTTCCGTATTATTGACAAGTTGACATAAGCGGTAATAAGCTAAAAAAAATCATGCTATTTCAACCGTGGAATTGGTGCAAATTACACCATTAAATCGACAATTGATGCCGTGAAATATTCAAATACAATTCAGTTATCTCTATTCAAATGCAATCATGTGTATTGCTATATTGTTGACAAGATGACGTAAGCGGCAATCGTCTAAAATATCTCATGATTTTCAACCGTGGAATCAAACCATGAATATTAAAGAAAAACAATATATGATATGCTAATAGTAGATTGGTTTGGTCTATGGTGGTTAACGCCACTTTGACTAATATTTCAGCTATATCGCGGCGGTCAGTTTTATTGATGAAAGAAACCGGAGTACAGGGAGAAAAGTACCGACCTGTCGTAAGTCACTAGCAAACTTTATCACATAATATTATATCGAGTACACCTCGCCATGAATAGTGTGCGGACTCACAACTTTATTTGCTAATATTAGATACCTACCCGTGCAATCGATCTGTATAACATCATCACTGCATGTTGACTTGTCAAGGTCACCTTTACATACTCCTATATCAGTCTCATTACCGTGGCAACTCAAGGATCCAAGAATAACGGACGATTCGTTTCTCTGTATTGTTGACCTTTGTGGTATCGTATTACTACAGACAATGGTAAAATAAATGCAAAGTATGTATCATTTATCGTCAAATATTGGGATATCGTTGGTGGTGGGTGTTGTATACAAGAACAGGTTTCACCTTGGTAGACATGTATACATCATTATCCCATTGATACATTCATTCATATTTAAATCCGCTTAGTTTATATATTAGTCTTACACCATTTTTGATAATAACTAATTATGTGAATGAATGTTACGTTCATAATATATTATTTGCGATGATGCTCCGACCGGATAACTGGCCCTCACGTCCGCTCTTTGTGACGAAAGTTCTTTCAAGTAGTTCTTGTTTTGATAGTTTTATGGTTTATGCTTGTACTGTTGTATTTGTATCGTGTTTTGTCGCGTCACCCCTCACAAATACGTAAAAGGTGCCCTTTATCAGCCCACTGGAGCTCAATACTTGTGTTTCATCTATTATTTTCAGAATAAGACGTTTTTATCATATTTGAACAAATATTGATAAATTACACCATTTGAATATTTTAAAGAAAAAACATATTTGATATGCTAATAGTAGTTTGGTTTAGTCTATTTTGTTTAACGCAACTTTCAACAACATTTCAGTTATATCGTGGCGGTCAGTTTTATTCATGAAAGAAACCGGAGTACATGGAGAAAAGTACCGACCTGTCGCAAGTCACTAACAAACCTTATCACATACTATTGTATCGACTATCACCTCGCCATGAATAGTGTGCACACTCACAAATTTAGTTGCTAATATTAGATACCTACCCGTGCAATCGATCTGTATAACATCATCACTACATGTTGACTTGTCAAGGTCACCTTTACATACTCCTATATCAGTATCATTACCCTGGCAATATTTTCAAACATATCCACATTCAGATGACATGTTTATCTCCATTAAATCAAACAAAAACACGGATATATTTATATTTGTATTTTCGCCGGAAAAATCACATGATTCAAAATATTCAAAATACCCTTCCTTAAAACATAGTTCATAAGTAGTTTGCAAATATACCATTCATTTTTACAGGTTTATAAAAATGTTAAGATTGTCGAATTTTTCCTTTAATGGTGTTATTCACTGTTTTTTTTATTACAAACATCAAAGTCAGCAATAGGATTCACCGGTTTTGTTTACCAATGCCGTTCCGTTTTAGAAAACAATAAGGTCACGACCTCGCTTCTGACGTGAAAATTACGACGTCGCAGCAGTAGTTATCAAGAATTGTGACAAGTACATTTTTGTAGGACGATGTTTGTTGATATTGCTGACACAACAGTTCCTAATTTGATACATGTTTAAAAAATAAAATGTTAACTAGCTAATTGTGTTGATGAATTTTATTTACATTTGTCATCTTCACAGCGATTATCGTTTAAATGTTGGCAGAATTTGGTGATAACTCCTGCTCACTGTTGATAAGTCCAGCTCAGCTTACGCGAACTTTGAAACGAGTTTTGCTTATGGATTCAGCAGCTTTATATAGAGGGAAGGAAGGATGATAATCTGTTTTTATCATTAATTACATTGACAAAAATAATAACAAATAGAGGTACGATACAACAAGTGAGTAGTACAAAACAAAATAACATACAATGACATGATTGAAATTCCCACCGAAATCAGCTAATAAGGAAAAATATATGGACATTACCTAAAATTATACGTGTTCATACGTTCATACGTTCATACCAAAAGCAATGACGGAGATAACAACACATTCAGAAATAAAAACGTAGATATCAAATATAGTGAGTACTACGCTCAACGTAAAAAGGTTGTAACGGTAAAATATGTCAAGTTTTGAGAACAAGTAACACAAAGGGCATCAACTGGATCGCCAAAATCGACTAAGATGACCTATGCCTGAGGGAGGAGACACTAGTTTTAATAAAAAATTGATTAATTAGGAACTGTAAATTTCAATAACAAATACATCTAATAAACCATGCCAGTACCCAATCACTACTGGGCGGATGGATGCATAATGCGCTGATAAGTTGTAGATATTGGCACATCGTAAAAAATACGGTAAATCGTATAATCTTAAAATCAAAATCGGAAATGTGCAAATTGTCTATTTATGTCTAATTTGTATGATCGTTCAGTTACTATATAATCCTTATAATTCTCAACAAAATTACATGTTTTACAGTACTAACATAAAATGCATCGTACCTATAGCGCACCATCCTGCATACCACATCAGAGTTCTTTGCTGTCCAATGTTCTGCACATACAGATCCCCACTTTCCATTGTATTTTATTTCAAGTCGACCATCACCCTTTGAGCCTCCGTGAGCAAGCCTGATGTTATCACGACCTGTTCCAAGATAATTATCTTAGTTAAAGCTATGTTTTAGGATATCCAGTAGTCGTTGTTTTACATATTTTCTAGATATATTTCCAAAGAAATTTACAATTCACTCCTCGCTTCATTAATATTGATGGAATAGATGATCATCTCTATTTAAAAAAAAAACACACATACATCAAATTTAGTGCGCACGACACGTTTCTAGAAAAACTTCGTCGGGTACTCTCAAAATAGAAAGATTGGAAAGCTAAATAATTTAAAAGTGTTTGGGAGCTATAAAGCTTAAGATCCCGAGCAGGATAGCCAATACTGGATGAGATCAAATATGCCTGAGGGAGGGTAACCGTAATTTTGATTAATAATTACAGTATTCAAGCTTCCTTTTCCTAAGCTTCAACATAATGTAATTCGCATTGAAACTAATGTTCATCTCCCCCAGGCATATATAATCATTGCCTATTTTGGCATATGTTTTTCTTGATGTCAAAGAATTTTACTTTATATGTCTTACCAGCTCATTTATCGTCTGTATCCAGCATATTTGCGGAAGGTTATTCGAATGATACGTCGTGGGCACTATATTTGATCTCATTACAGGGATCAGATTGAACATTTGATAAAAGTAATCCTCTCTTGTACATATTATATTAAAAACAACACACACATGTATTATACAGTTTGATTTAGTATGTATTAATGTGCTATTTACGTTTGTATTACGATCACTGGCTCAGTACTCTATTGGTGTACTACTAGTCCCCAGGGGTGTGTAAGATATACTTCTTTATCGAAATTTACAATTACTTAATCTCGAATTTCGAATCTAGAATCTCGAATGATATTTCTGGGCTTTCGTAATATATATAGATTCGTCGTGTTCCATCAGTTCACCTCACTGCGGTATCCAATATATCTGTTTTACCGGAAAGTTTTGTGAATTTGTAAGTAAGTCTTATTTTGCATCATTGACACATTGGTTGAGCATCATGGTTTCCGACATTATAGAAATCATGGGCCGAACGTGTTGAAACAGAACTATTACCGAGTTTACTGCTATTTCATAGCAATAGTGATTTGTTGATATTGAACTTGTGCTTATTTTTAATGACCAATTACATATGCTTGTTAGGCTTATTGAATTATTTCTTTGTAATATTTTTCCATTGGATTTTGGAACTGTTTCGACAGTGTGGTACTTTTGTTTTTCATTATACTGAACATTCGGACAACTTGATGTCATGTTACTATAATATCTGACTTGGTTATATAATGCGGGTTAACCATGTAGACCACAAACTGGACAAAAGCGATCTTTAGTTTTGTGTGTATGTTTTGTAGATAGTTGTTTGTCCTTTTGCACTTTTTCTTTTTGCCATTGTGTTGCCTGTTCCTCTTAGATATACGGATTCTGATGACCCCTTTGGCATCTTTAAACTCTTCTATAAGTAATTCACACTAACCTACCTTGTGCGATGCGTGGATTCTGATCGCACAAGACAAACAGAGTAGAATACTATCCGTTGAGAGTTGTCTACTGCATAGTTTGTCTGTTAAGCTTATAAATTTATAATATCATTTAAAGATGATTACCAATTGGAGTTGCAACACACTTGACTCCTAAATCCTCAGAATGAGAACATTCTCTTCTACCAAATGTATATCCCAGTGAACAAAATAACACATTAGATTCCTTTCCTGTACATCTTGGTTTTAGATCAAACGACTGTCCATTCCCATTTCCAAAACATGAATCTTTATATAGAGTTGCTGAGTTACTCCTTCAAATACACAAACATAATATAGCCTCATCAACAAAACAATATTGATAAGCGTCGAATACTCAAAGGTGACGTTGTGTGATTGGCATTGCTATCATTGTTGAGTACAACTTTTATATACACGAAAGTAAAGCAGTTTTATTGAAAAACAAATAACATTGTAGAATTACCTCTTCAAATACTTACAAGTTAAGCTGTTTCATTGAAACGAAAACGTTGCTGAGTTACTCTTTCATATACGCAAACTAACTTTATTTTACTGACTAGAAAACAAAACATGGCTGTGTTACACAGTCTTATACACAACAATGACATTTTTTTCGAAAGGAAAACAATGCCCACTTACTCCTTCAATTGCACGAACGTAACGTCGTTTTATGACAAGAACAACTACTATGCATTTCATATTTTGCTCCTAAATATCATCTGTTATTTCAGTTATATCGTGTCTGTCAGTTTTTCTGTTGGAGGAAACCAGAGTATCAGAGAAAACCACACCCTGTTAGAAGTCACTCACAAACTTTAATAATATTATGTTGTATAGTGTATATCTCTCCATGCGCAGAGGCTCACACTCGCAACTTTCGCGGTGATACTCACTGATTCAATGGATAGTTGTAAATCAAACTACCATAAGATCACGACCAAGACGGTATGTATCTGTAAGTGGTACATTATGTTTGTTATTGTCTTTTCCGTGCATTGTTTCTTTTGGTAGTGTATGTCTAATGCAAGGTAGGACAATAATGTGTATTTGTTTATAAACATTTACATAATTTACCAATATCCCAATGATCTGCATAAAACTGTACTGGTGCTGGCATTGTCATTAATAGATCTACCACAAAATGTGCCTGAGGTACCACCGATTTGTGTGTGTACAGTGCCTTCTGTTTAACTTTGGCCAAGCCAACAAGCGAGGATGATGAATTGACTAAAGGAAAATGTAAGTAGGTATATTAAATATTAAATGAAATGAAAGACAAAAAATCCCACATTGTCGGTCGGAACAGTTTCACAATCAAATATTAACATCGTAGAAAGATGCAACATCGACACCACTAATACATTACCACTCACTTCTCCGGATTGATACAGGTACCTCAATAGCAAGCGGCAGTGTTAAACTAATTTGTGGGCTTCAATAAGTGGCAGTGTTAAACTAGTTTTGTGGGCTTCAATAAGTGACAGTGTTAAGATAGCTTTGTGGGCTTCAATAAGTGAGAGTGTTAAACTAATTTTGTGGGCTTAAATAAGTGACAGTGATAAACTAGTTTTGTGGGCTTCAATAAGTGACAGTGATACACTAGTTTTGTGGGCTTCAATACCAAGAGACAGTGATACACTAGTTTTGTGGGCTTCAATAGCAAGTGACAGTGATAAACTAGTATTGTGGGCTTCAGTGAGAAGTGACAATGTTAAGCTAGACGTGTTCTGATAACATATTGGACTCTAATCGTACAGTAATGACATGATATCAGTAATGCAAATAGTCTTAAGTGTACACATTTTCTTAGATTGTTGCTTTATAGCTTGATAGAGAATTATAAACATCCTTAGACTGATATGTTTATTCGGGAATGTAACATAATAATGCCACTTCCGGTCAGGTATATATTTCAATAAATTAAATACTCACGTGCACATTACACTCCAGCATCATGGGAATGATCACAATATGGCCGCCCACCCTCGTGTAAGGAACAATGCAGCAAATCTACTTCTGTACCATTGCATTTAAAATCGGATAACAGTGCTTCCCCTGCACCTTCCCCAAAGTAACTGTTGGTGAAACTTTTACCAACCACCAATCTATAATAATGCAGAACAAAGTTATTAACCTAACTCTTTAATACACGTTTTCTAACATTTTACTTTTGACATAATTTCAGATAGTCAAATAAATTACTGCTTTAATTAATATTGAATTACCTTGGTACATGCAAGAGGAACATGTTCATATGATAGAGCGATGCCACAGGGAGAGTATTTATAAACTTACCACCCGCATGTAATGTTTCATAACCACCAGTTGAAGGGGAATCAAAATAATCAGGTCTGATATAGCAGCTAATATGGGTCAGGCAATAACAATAATATCTTAAAAGAAAATGGTTAAAACGTTGACAAATTAAAACAATATTAAAAGATTAACACTTTGTTAAGGAAGATAATGGCCAACTTTATCGATTAGAGTGCGTAGATTGTTGGTTTAACTATAGCATTGGTATAACAATCACAAGGGAGTAAGTACAAAGACTGAATTTCTCTGTATACGCATAATGCTTTCAAATGAAGCGACTTGCTTATTAGTGGATTGTTGTCTTACAGTGTCTTACACTATGAAAATTCATCAATGCGTATTGGTCTAGTACACAATTATCATCTCATCGAAATGACGTGGTTGAAAAGTGTTCAACTACTCAAAATATCAATCACCCAATGCCCATGCATTTACTATAATGTGATAAACACAAAAACTCAAATTAACAAAACATCACCCATGAATCTCAATAAAACGGTTGGAAGGTATTTTTTTTTTTTGTAATTTGTTTATTTTTAAAGAAAAGCAGAGGCAGATACAAATACAGAAAAACACAATTTTTCCTAAACAACATACATTTAATTTATAAGACCAACATTTTCTAACACTACACTCAAACACCAAGGAGATTTTCAAATGGCAACCCCTTTTTACATATATATTCTTTTTGTGTAGAGGATAAGAAATTGATGGTTGTCTTTTATATTTTAATACAATATTTCAGGTATTTTATACCACCATTTATACTGGGTTTATCACCCAAATATCTACATTTATATAAATAATACTTTAAAATCAAAATGACTTGGTTAATAGTGTTATCTGGATCTAAAGGATTTGTTATACACAAAATAATATTAGGTGCATTTATGTACTGCATGTTCAAAATATAACTTTCTAGATTATTTACTAATGAAAACCAATATTTTTTTGTGTAAGTGCATTCCCAAAATAGATGCAATAAACTCTCTTTAGTTTCTGTACAGAAGGTGCATAGTTCTGCTTCCTTTAAGCCACACTTGAAAAGAAAAGAATTTGTAGCAGTAATTCTATGGGAAACTTTGAACTGAAAGTTTTGAAGCTTAGTGTTTCTTGTAGTCCTAAAAGGGGAAGAATACATATACCGCTAATCATCTATTTGTATTCACAATTCTTGGGTCCATTTGTTTTGTGACCTTAAAGGACTGTCTTTTATGTTTTCTAAATACAATTTATAAAAATATTTGCATGTTTTTTTATCACTTTTTAATCTGTCAAAAATGTCATTTTTAATATCATGCTGCCTCGCATACTCTGAAATAAGGGTTTTCCATCTCTTTGGGACTGCACCCACTATACCATAATATTCTAGAAAGTTTGTCCTTATCATATATTTGTTTTGAAATTCCTGATATGACAAACACTGTTTATCTTCAGAAATAATATCATTAATAAAAAAAAACACCATTATAACGATATTTTTCAATAATAAAAAAAAATACTTTTTCTTTTGATATTAAAATTAAGCCAAATGGGTTGACTCAAGATGTTAATAATATCTTTTTCCTCTTCGTCTTTTATGGTCAACAGTTCTGACAAATGAAGCAGAATATCTCTCCAAAATGGATTTAACTTTTCGGAAATAGTAGCCAATCCCTCTTTTTTTAAATACAATATATTATCTCCCCCATATTTTTCTATATAAGTTAGCAATACAATTTTCCAAGGGGACATATTCATGGGATCAAGAAGTTTATAAAGCCAAGACATTTTTAGTGCCTTACAGAAAGATTCAATATGTGGCAATTTTAACCTCCCTTCTTCATAGTTATTTATCATTATATTTCCTTTAATTTTGTCAGGTTTTCCATCCCATAAGAATTTATAGAAAATGGCTTGTATTTCTTTCATAACTTGAACAGGAGGGTTTGGTAATACTGTGAGAATCTGCACCAAAATCGGGAGGGCTACTGTTTTTATAACTGTTATTCGGCCAACATAGGTTAAATTCCTGTATGCCCATGAGCTTAAGATATTCTTTACCTTTTTTATTATTTCATCAACATTTTCCAAAGTTTTGTCTTCTTTATAAAAATTAAAATGAATCCCCAAGAGTTTAAATTTTCCAGAAGTATTCCAAGCTAAATGTTTTTCTGGTAACAATTGTTCATCACTACCTAATCTTGAGCCAACCCATATGGCCTCAGTTTTATCGAGGTTTACTCGCAGTCCAGCACAAACAGAGAAGCAGTCGAATATATTCAAGGCTTGTTCAAGAGAATTTTTGTCATCACCTAATATCAATGCGGAGTCATCTGCATATTGACTAAGTAGATATTCAGATCCATTTATTGTCACATCAGACACCAGAGGATCATTCTTAAGGGCTGCACTCAGAAGTTCCAACACAAGGATGAAAAGGTATGGAGATAAAGGATCACCTTGTCGGACCATTTCTAGTAAGAACAATTCTGATAAATGACCATTATTAATTACAGCACTAGAAATATATGTGTAAAAAGATTTGACCCATTTACGACATGTTGGACGAAAGCCATAACATTCAAGAGTTTTTTCAATAAAAGGCCATTCAGCAGTATCAAAGGCCTTTTCAAAATCAACTAACATTAATAAACCAGGGATATCTTCTTCTTCTAATTTATCCATCAAATATGAGATTATTCTAACACATTCACCAATATATCTCCCTCTTAAGAAACCTTTTTTTGTCTGACTGATAATATTTTGTAAAATAGGCTTCAGTCTGTTTGCTATACATGAAGAAGCTAATTTAAAATCAACACAAAGAAGTGTGATTGGGCGCCAATTTTTCATAAAATGTTTCTCTTTTCCTTCTTTTCTTTTGGAAGGCATGTAATTAACCCTTGACGTTGGCAAACTAAAATTTTTCCCTTTTCTAAACTTTCATTTAAACAATTAAGTAAGAGGAACTTTATGTCATTCCAAAAATGTTTATAAAATTCAACTGTAAAACCATCTATTCTGGGTGATTTAAAATTGTTCATATTTTTCAAAGCACCTAAGCATTCCTGCATGGTAATTTTTCCTTCGCAGGAGTTTACTTCTGCTTGGCTAGGTTCTGAGTTAAAAGGATTACCATTATTCAAAAATAACTGGTTATGTACCTCCTCATGCCTTGGGTTGGAACTTTTATATAATTTGTCATAAAATAATTTTTGCTCAGAAAGGATGGCTTAATAACCTGATTATTTTCTACTACTAATTTTGAGATAATTTTGTCTGTAAAATGTTTCTTTTCTAAATTACAAAAAAACGGATATTCCTTCCCCCCTCTACTTGCCATTTTGCCTTGACCCTTGTAATAACTACATTTATTTTTTCCTCCCTCAACATTTTAAGTTCCATCTCAACCAGGTCCATCTCCTGCTGTATCAACTCAGAGTTACTTTTAATAAATATATTACATAATTTATCTAATTTTTCATGCAGGATTTTTTCATTCTTATCCTTTTCCTTCTTTTTATATGAGGAACATGATATTGCTGTACCCCTAATTTTCATTTTAATAGTTTCCCAAAGCAAATGACTATCAATTCTAGATGTCTTATCAGGGTTTTCAAGATCCATATCTGAGTCATATTCATATTCTGTAATGACTTCATTAATATTTTGTGCCGCGTCCTCTAGTCTGATTAATAAATTTAAGTGTCATACATACAGGTGAATGATCTGACATATTACTGATCCCAATATCTGATGTCACAACAAATGGCTCTAAGTCTGAAGAAATACAAAACTAATCTAGTGTTCCTTGTTTTTTATGTGGATCCCACCATGAAAATCTGTTTTCCCTTGGGTGTTGTACCCTCCAAATGTCTACAAGATCTAAATCATTCATCATTTGATGAACTTTGACTTGTGCTCTGGGATTATTTTCATAATGATAATTAATAGTATCTTTGTCATAATTTTGAACAACGTTCAGATCACCCACTACTATCACTGATGTATTTTCATAAAGACAAATTGTACTTTTTAACGACTGAAAAAAATCAGGGTTGTCATCATTTGGGCCATATATGGCTACCAATGTCAATCTGTAATCTTGGATTGTAATATCTAAAATGACAAATGTCCACTTGTATCTAATATCTCACTATTAATTTTAAATTCAAGCGAGTTCTTGAACAATACTGCTACCCCTCTGCTCCAGCTGGAATAACTACTAAATTTACCAATATATCCCCACTCACCAAGCAACTGACTTTTAGTAAGTTTAGTAACCATTTATATTCATAAAATAGAACCAGAGATTATGTTTCACTACCTGAGTCATTTGTATTCTTTTATACATTTATATATGATGTGTTATTAGCAAAACAAAAAAGCACCACATATACAGGATCTATACAATCAGAAAAAAATCCATTATGGAATATTGATCAGAGAAAATTTAAAACTTTACTCCAAACATGTCAGACATGTATATGTACATGCACATTGGATACCTGTCAAGGTAAACATTAATTAAACAGGATACCTGCCAAAGTAAACATTAATTAAACAGAGACTTTATGCATATTTTTTTTCTACAAAAAAGGTAAAGGTAAAATATATTTTGTTATTACATGTCTATTTATACCGGCTTTATGTTTATACAAAATACAAAATGCTCACATTGTGGAGTATTTTTCATTATTAGATAAATTAGATATGCAGATACAGTACAGTCACAGCGCGACAAACCACCGCAATAGACATATCACTCATCCTAGCAATTCAGACACATCATTTGTTCTATTAAATATATCTTGATAATTTCTTTTACATTTAGAGCGTTACTTAGTTACTGTTAGTCTTACTATCACTCAAAAGGCATATGCGAATAAAAACATGGATTAAACAGACCAAAAGGCATATCAGTACCACCAAGAAGAGCGACACGTTCACCACAGTGATCCATCACGCCATGTCTCTGACTGCCCCATGTATACCCCACCTCTATTTACAATTATATTATCAACATTGCCAAAAATATTAACTAGTGTATCTATTATTTGTAATATTTTGTTGACAATGTTCGTGAAAGTGTTATTATTTGACAGTGTCATTGTGGTGACCATTATACTTGTACATGTGAGATATTGTGGATTCAAAATACAAAATGTAGGCTAGACAACAGTATCCTTATACATGTACCTTACATTAACTCATGGTATCTCACTATCTGTGCATACTTTGCATATATGTAGAAAAAATAGGCAACTTTCATTATAAGTTTGTCTTTTTATGGACGATGCAAGGTCGTATATACGATATGTATTTTATTCATTAATCTGCATACCTTTTGCTTTTCCATTATTATGATTTGTTCTCAGAAGGCCTAGCCTCACCCCATGAAAATGTCATGGTAAACATTTGAGATCATGCATGATGTTTTGTTCTATACCGCCTGCTGTTTTGTAAGTTCCAATTTAATTATATTTGTGAGTGTGAACTATAAGAAAAGACTATATACATTTTTTGGTAGGTATTTTTGCAACAGTTACACCCGTAATGTTACTGTCAAACTATACGAACATCATCTGATATGGACACATATGCGCAAAAAATACATTTATCCTGCAATGCCAGCATTTACCGACCAATATAGCCTGCCCAATATTTGTTTTGATATTGGTCAGTTATAAATAGAACATACAAATGTAAATCGGGGGATATTGTTTTCAAATACATACACAAAATTATTTCAAATACTTTATCATCGTCCAACAAACATTTATTTACGATTTAAAATTGCAGGATAAATACAATGCATGTGCACTGTCGAAGCATATAGGTAAATATGTGTATTCGGCGCGAAACGCGGGAAAGGACTCGGCGAAGCCTCGCCTTTTCCCCCGTTTCTAAGCCTCATACACATATTAGCTATATGCCTCGACAGTGCACAAGTATTGTATATAAATAAAACATGAACCCTCTACAAATAAACGGGAATAAAACAGTCTTACCGGTCATCAAAACCTTACATTCTACAAACAACAGTCGCTTCTTCAACACCAAATCCGGTGTCACATACGGTCCTCCATTTCTCGTTGTGCATAACTTCTACACGTCCCTCCGAAGGTCCACCACCACCAGTCAGTCTCAGCGGTGTTGGAGCTGTGATAAGATAAATACAAAATAGAATGAAATTGCATAGAATACATACATGTTACACAGATATTCAGCGAATATATTTATTTTAAATCAAGAAAAGTTTGAAAATATCAGAGGGGTTACCAGAAGCCAGAGAAAAGGAGGACAAACAACTAAGTGACATAAACACAACAAACACTGTATATAAAAGAAATAGGCGTGAACTGAGTTGCTTACTCAGACACACTCCATGTTTGTCCTGTAGAAGTCATGGTATATATATCACTGGGAATCATTTGTTATGTAGACTCCTTGTTAACATAAGCTTTTCATCAATGCAATTCCGATAGGATAGACAAGCTCTGAAATATCATACCAAGGGCTATATATGTGATCACATTTACTGATATAGTGCGAATACACGTATACGTAAACAAAATTTTTCCGGTAAAATGTCATAAGCATTTAGGAATCACTTTAAGTGCAGATTGTAAGTGGTCAAACCACATAAATACTATTATCGCAAAAACATCAAAACAAGTGGCAGTTCTGCGAAAACTTAAATTCAAGGTATCTCGAAATTTCCTTGAAACTATGTATTTAACTTTTATTCGTCCACTTTTAGAATATGCAGGAGAGGTTTGGGATAATTGTACTATCGCAGACTCAGAACGGCTTGCAAAAATTCAACTTGAAGCCGCAGGTATAGTAACCGGTTTAACGTCTTATGCGAGTATGCTGTCTATCTATAAGGAAACGGGATGGGAAAAACTTTCAGTTAGGCGTGAAAAAAGAAAACTTTCATTATTATATGACATAGTCAGTGGCCAATCACCTGATTATCTTCAAGATTTATTACCTATTACGGTGGGTCAAACCAATAACTATAACTTACGAAACTCTAAAAACTTCAATATTCCCACACGAAGGCTTAGTTTATACCAAAGTTCTTTTTTCCCAAGTATTATTAGACTCTGGAACAATCTGCGGACAGACTTGAGACATTCTCCTTGCCAACAAATGTTTAAAGACGAAATACGAAACGTTTATGGTATACCTGACAAACCACCATTATATTTTTCTACTGGTATTAGAATTGCTAATATATTACATGCACGCTTATGTCAAAAATGTAGTAGCCTCAAATGTGATCTATTCAAATGTAATTTAATTGCCTCTTGTAATTGTGATTGTGGAAATCACATCGAGTCTGTGGACCATTTATTTTTAAGATGTAATATATATAATGAACATAGAATACAACTATTCCGTGGCATGAGTAATTGGGGTTTTGATATAAGCATAGAAAATATATTATTTGGAAATGCCTCTTTTGAAAACGATAAAAACTCTAAACTGTTCTTGCTCGTCCAAAAATACATTGTTAATTCTAAAAGATATGTCCAGTAAATGTATATATTGAATATACATCAGACGACAACGACCTTGTATATACATTCCCGTATTTGTGTTTAAGGATAAATATTATCCAAAACTGACTCTTATATTCCAACCAATAGAACTGTTTTTGTCCTGTTATGTTATTTTTCAATTTTTGCTGTAATAGTTATTCATATTATCTGTATTTGTAATATATTGTCATTGCTAATGTATATATATGTACCGGAGAAGAATTCATAAGTTTGCAACTTGTGTCTGATCCATTTGTTTTGTATGACAATACAATATGTTTAAAGTAGCTAAACAAATTGTTAATACAATTTAGCTATGGGAGTTTTACTTACTACATTTTAAACCAACAGCACTTTGACCATCACACTTGGTTGATTTCCAATTTAGAAGACATCCGGATATATCGTTTTCATTACCAGTACAGGACAGTTTTTCTACCAGCACCTGACCAGATGATGTACCAAACTTTTCATGCATGTAATAACTTTTCCTTAAGATAATAATATACATTTAAGTCACAAGAATCTGTGTTAATAATTACAAAACACAACTGGTATTATAATAAGCATCTAATTTGTACTAAATTGCATAATTAAAAATGATGTCATTAGTGCATTACTGCTTATTCTTCCCGTGGTCGTGATCGGATGGATTTAATTGGGATTCAAATTGCTCCGTTCTTCAGTGTTATGCAGATCAT
>MJUT01053666.1:330155-349240 GCA_002080005.1 Gigantidas platifrons
GAAATTGGCCAATCGCACTATATTATATAAGATTTACATATTTACTGCTACCACTGGGTCGATACATCTGTGTGGACTACTAGTCCCCTAGAATATCATACACCCAATTGTCAGTGTTTGGTACTGAATACAAACAAAACAAAACACAAGCAAGCACAAATAACGTAAATACAAACAACTGGAGGTAAAGCCGAACCAAACATCGTTTTGATGTGGAAATCGTAACGAACATAACAACACGGATATATTTATTATTGCAATTATGGAATGATTATTACAACTAAGGTTTTCTTCCATCAGATATAATTATGTTTAGGCCGTTGGTTTACTCACCCTCAAACACATTTTATTATTTGGCTTTCTTATCTTTTGATCATGCCAGTTATTCAGAAACACGCCGTGCACACTGAATTCGATATCTGCGATTTTATCACAACATTGCACATTCAATACATTTGACGCAATTAAGTAGTATTTATTTTCTAATCAGTAATAGTTCTTTCCAAATGTGTGAGAATGCAAACCAACAATCTGAATCGGGGGAAAACTATCCTTAAAACTAGAAGAAAATAAGTGTTCATACTCATCTTGAAGTCCAAGCATTCTGCATAAAACCTTTGCATCATTACTCTGAAATCCATGTCCACAAATAGTTCCCCATTGGTTATTGTGGAACAGTTCTACACGGCCTTCGTTTGGTCCCTTTCCATTTACTAATCGGACTCCAATTCGAGCTACAATTATCCATAATTCAGAACTGTTGTACATTTACTTATTGTCGTGATGTCATGTTATATACGTTGATTAATTTTATTGATTATTACATGTCAAGACCATTATATTCAAAAAATATACATCGCTTTCAGCTCAAATGATAAAGAACTGGATAAATAAGACAACAAATACAACACCGTGATTAAACAAAAAACATATAAACAAACAAAGAAACAAACACAACATAAACAAATAAACAAACAAACAAATAAAAACAAAAAAGCAAACACAAAAAAGACATCCCAATCATTAGCAAAACATTAAGTATCTACAAATAAGATTTGAACATAATAAAAGTCGGTACTCCTCATGCATATATGAATTAAAAACACACACTAGCTACAATTTACGTGGAATTGTGTAAAATGGTACACAAGAATACTATATCACACAGACAGGTATATGCTGAAGAACCTGTAATGGTCAAACTAGTTGTTCGACAATTGAGCTTCTAATAAAGATACTGGACACAATATACAATGCATATTTACGACGTTATTGAATTAAATCGATAATAACATCAAAGTGGTAATATTAGACATGTATGTAGTCTATGAAAAACGGACACAAGGAACTCATTTATGATGTCTATTTCATTTATATCTCAAAACGAGGGGGATTCCTTTTACAGTTGTTGTACTCTGTTGTACATTGAGAGGTAGTTTTACAATGTCATTTTCAGTTTCCACCCAACAATATAGTTCCACATTTTATTGAAGTGTTTTTATCAAGCCAAGAAAGTCAGCGGTTTGAATTTTTATAGGCGTCTCGACTTGATACTTTTCTACGATTTTTCTATTTAATGTTGACACTGTTGAAACAGTGTTGTATTATTTGCTCTTTCGATTGGATTTTAGAGTTGTGTGATATTATTTGTTTTGGAAAGGAAATAAAAGCTGTTTATACTTACGACACCCAATGGCTTGTGCAGTGCAGTTGGTTGATGTACTGATAATAGTGCACAAACCGATATCATATTCCGAACCTTGACATACCACTTTCATTCCATTATTCTGATTTGAAATGGCATAACCATCACCTTGGAGCAAAACTCGGTCAACACTGTAAATATCAAAATATTGGCAAAGCTCATTAGAACATTAATTAAAATAAACAAATCATTGACTCGCAACAAAAAATGTTATTACTATAAACAGTACGTACACGTTTGAAAACTGAAAACTGAAAGGGAAAAACAACTTTAAAATGGAGAATTGTAAGACACTAACAACGTTTGGCATACATAGCAAAGGCAATACTACACAGAAAACAGCAAAGATTAGTAACACCCATCAGACCAGGGAAAAATATGCTATTAGTTGGGATCCCATTACTCAGTTAAACTTCGGAACAATTTGCATGTCTGTTCCAAGATATATGAAGTGTTTGATTCTTTTGTGTATTCATTTATTTGAAGTAAGATATGCTTCTTTGTTTCATTGGCATTGGTGAAATTGGTCATCAATCTTACTCTTTATTTTCACAAGCGATAAAAAAAAATACATATGTTTTAAGCAATTACCTATCTGGAAAACCTAAAGTCCTACAGACAACTTTTGCTGATTTCATCGTGAAGCCTTCGTCGCACACAGGGTACCATGTACTTCCATTAAAAAGTTCCAAACTACCTTCAAACGAACCTCGTCCACCACTATATCTGATCTGTATGTCTTGACCTATTCATTGGACACCTCTTTAGATACCATATCATGTTAAGATCATCAGATCTTTTCTGTAGTAAATTTATTTCATATATTCATACATGTACATGAATTATATCGTATTGTCATTTTAACAACGAATTAATAATTATTAAATGTAGCTTCGTTTATTTTCTTTATGTTCTCTTTGATTAACATATTAGCATAATGTACAGTTCTGGGCTGAACCGTGGCTAAGTCGTGATTGATATAGTTTTATTAAGAAACTTAGTTTCATAATAGTGGCGGTCTTCAATCAACATGTCATACTTACTAGCTATTGTCAGTTAACTACGAACATTCATTGACCATGCCATTGAACTGTCCATGTTTATTTTGCCATTCATTGTTTTTATAGCATTAGTTTTCACCTAGTGGAAGCGAATCTACTCAGGTTTTATATTAATTGGTTATACTTCCATAAGTATTACAGATGGAGGTTACATTATCAGGAGGGTAATGGATGGGATCCCATTAATCGACTTGGTTCCGCCACATTTTGTACCTGTAACAAGCCAACGTAATATATCCTCTTTTTTATGTCAATTGAGTGAACGTGAGATTGTTGATCAGCACTATCAAAACATTCTTTTCATAATAAAAATAATATTAAGTTATGTGATGTTGCATATAGTATTTTGAAAACCCTAAATAAAAATACATGCTCAAAATAGTATATATTAACACGTTGAAGTTCTAAATTCTATAATCCCGCCCCATGAAAAAGCCTGTCTCAAGTTAATACTACCGCAAAATACTGCAGCCTTTCTATTACGTTGACATTTCTTAATCCCGAATCCGTTTGATTTACACAAAGCTACATCATGTTCCTGTCCAATGCATTCTAACTTAGCCATCCATTCTACGTCAGTTCCAACACTAGTGCTTTGAAGAACGACAGGAGTTCTGATATAAATACAGTATATATTGTGAATAGATGAAAAAAGCACAATAAGAATGGGGTCTTATTGTTTAATTATGTTAAATTATGAATCGTTCAATAGGCATGTAGTAGCTATTACATTTTAAGTTGAGCAATTAACATTATACCAAAAAAAGACAGCTTCCGTCTGATGATTACCATACTAATCTATTACTGAACAATATTGGGTAAATAAATCGAATGTGAGAAAAAAACATAAATAACTTAAAATTGTACTAGTAGTAGTGAAATGCGATAACATGCTGCAACATCTCACCCCACCCCATCCCCACCACACAAAGAAAAAAGGACTGTGTGCATGGACTGTTGCGACAGCGTGGTATTTTTTTTATTCCATTATATACCACATATAACGGAGATATCTTTAGAGTGTCCACAGTCAGACATTCCCCATCCGTCTGATCCACATGTATATATATCATCTTCTGTTCCATTACAGTTAATTTCATCCAACCATACTCTTCCATTGCCTTCGCAGAAGTAGGCTTGACCGATAGCATGTGTATGCCTACAGAGAAAAGTTTGAAAATACCACATAGTTAATTAGACACAGTAAATCATAGATGGTCAAAAGAACAGAAAAATAACAAGAACTACAACAGAAAACTAAATATTGAGCAACACTACATGTAACTACACATACACAATGGGGAACTCATGTGCTCCGGAAGGTTTAGCAGTATTTTTGGGTTGTTTGGTATTATGACTTTAGGTAAAAACCTATTTTTATGCTATGATTTGGATGACAACAGTGGTCCAAATTAGCGGTCGCCCAGTCGATCATAGCAACCAAAATGTCACCTGGGCAACTTGAAAACGCAGAAAGGTAGCCCAGCTGGCTATTACAAATTTCAGTAGCCCTGTATCCCTAAACTACCATTTGTCCGTTTGTATCGTGATCGTTTTTCTGTTACCTGTTCAACTGAAATGTTTCTAACTGAAATGAACACCAGTTATGGTTTTCCAAACAGGGAACCAGAATGCATAGTTTATAGAATAATCCACAGTCTAAGAGCACTCTAAATTTCGGTAAATTTCCAAAGTTCAAAACATACCAGTGTGGTCGGAATGATTGGAGAAAAGGTGATTTTTTTATATTTTGTAATTAATTAATTGTTGTTATTTAGATTATAGCATGTCGTTAATGTATTAAAATGTACCAAAGCGCAGAATTAAATCGAGACAATTTCGGAATTGTTTTTTTTATCTTTATTCTTTTATCAACATCCATGTTAAGTCTATCGAAAATTAAAGTTATAACTTATTATAGACTGTCAGTCATTGGCACTTTGTACTGACACACTCCCAAAGGACACTAATTTCCTCAAAGAATTGGAAAGAGCAACAAGATAATTCTGCTATGCTGTTCACGCGAGAAGAAATCCCTGATTATTTTAGTAGTCCCTTACGGTTCTGTCTGTCTGTCCGTTCGTCACATTAAAATTTCTAATTTTCCAGACTTTTTATGACGTCATTTGATATATTGACTTGATATTTGATATGTGGCTATATCTAGATGGGTTACAGTTTAAGTTCGAATTTTGTTCCGATTAAATGATTTTTGGCTGAGTTATGGCCCTTGAACTTATATTTTTTTGTTCAAATTTTAAGTTTTCCGGACTTTTTTTGACGTCCTTTGACATATTGACTTGATATTTTTTATGTGGCTATATCTAGATGAGTTACAGTTTAAGTTCGAATTTTGTTCCGGTTGAATGATCTTTGGCTGAGTTATGGCCCTTGAACTTGTATTTTTCGTTCAAATTTTAAGTTTTCAGGACTTTGTTTTTACGTCCTTTGATATATTGACTTGATATTTGGTATGTGGCTATATCTAGATGAGCTACAGTTTAACTTTATATTTCGTTCCGTTCGATTGATCTTTGGCTGAGTTATGGCCCTTGAACTTGCATTTTTCGTTCAAATTGAAAGTTATGCGGACTTTTTTTTTACGTCCTTTGAGATATTGACTTGCTATTTGGTATGTGGCTATATCTAGATGAGTTACAGTTTAAGTTTGAATTTCGTTCTGGTCGAATGATTTTTGGCTGAGTTATGGCCCTTGAGCTGGTATTTTTTGTTCAAACATTTAGTTGTTCGGACTTTTTTTTTTACCTCCTATGAGATATTGACTTGATATTTGGTATGGGGGAATATCTAGATGAGTTACAGTTTAATTTTGAATTTCGTTCTGGTCGAATGATTCTTGGCTGAGTTGTGGCCCTTGAACTTGTATTTTTTGTTCAAACTTTTAGTTGTACGAATTTTTTTTGACGTTCTACGAGATATTGATTTGATATTTGGCATATAGCTATATCTAGATGAGTTACAGTTTGAGTTAGAATTTTGTTCTGGTCGAATGATTTATGGCTGAGTTAATGCCCTTGAACTTGCATTTTTGTTTCTCTTTTTTAAGTTGTCCGGATTTTTTTTACATCCTTCGAGTTATTAACTTAATTTAAAATCTAGTCACTGCAAGGTGATATTTTTAATATTTTAGGTCCTCTGAATTTTGCGGCCAGTAGGGCACAGTATATTGCTATGTGCAATACTCTCAGAATTCTTGTTATTTTAGATTTTAGACGTTATCTAATTTTAAGCATAGTAGCCTAACTGACAGTATACATGTAAATAGAAGGCTTTTAATATAGAGTAACTTTTAAAAAATGTATTGGTGTACAAAATGTATATATCCAGTGGTGGAGGAATTATTTAGTGCACGGATTTATTCTTGGTAGAGGATCAACCTTTTAGAATTTTAAAATAGCCTTAGTCAAGTGCACCGTTTTTTGTAATTTGCAAAGCAGCGTGCGAACCGACAACGTATTGGTGATAGGATGGTATGAGTTGTTAGGTAATCCAACAACCTAGCTCATTGAACCTACTACTCTAATCGGGATCGATGGTGTCCTTTATGAGGTCCGCGTCTACGCTGGTGCTTATTGTATTACAGTCTATCTACATGAATCAGATAAAATAAATGCTTTACTTGGACCTTTACCAATTAACACCGAATTGTACTTAATTAGTACTCAAGATCACGTAATTGAAGTATAATTTAAACAATAAATGTCGTTATAAAGATCGATTAATGCAGAAATGTGCAATGACTTAAAATAGAACCGTATTAGTGCAAATAACTGTTGAACTCTGAATATATGTCTATGTTACGAGCATTGATAGAATTAATGATTCAGACATATAATGTATGTTAAATATCTTTCACATTGTTGTTATTTTTTGTTTTAGCATCATGCATGTTGAAACAGATATAGTTTTATATGATAAAATACACTTATTTATACTCATGTAGATTAAGAAAATACTTGTGTCTTGAGTACCCAATGTTGCCAGTTTCTCATTCCTGATTATCCTTTCGATGTTCTCTAACGTTTATTCACTTTTAATAACTACATTATGTTGAAGTTTTTGTTCGATGATATGAATAACTTATTTGCATTCCAAACTAAATAAGCTAACCAAATTTCAGAGCTAAAAATTAATGAAGGGAAATGGTATGCATTAATTCCAAACAGCCCTTAACCCTCCGATAATTAATTAAAGAAAAAAAAAAAAACATGGTTTTAATCGAAATTAAAATTATGCATTATAGGGAATCCATTAAAAATGATTAAAGTAGTCTTAGACGAAATGCCCAGTCCACAACACTGTATTACATTCTCCAGAAGACAATAACAACATACAATTAATAGGGTTAATGGCTGTTTGTATGGAACACATTATTTGTGATAAACTTATCGCTCCGTAGATTTTTGACCTTCTCAACATAATAAGAAAGCAAAGGCATATATTTCATTGTGATGTTCGTGTCTTATTATGACATGCAATCTTTCACACGAGCCATAACACCTTGTTGGGTAAACAATTGACATTACATGACCGTCAATAGGGACCAAGGGGCCGTTGTTGTCATGCTCATTTGGTAGTTGGATTTACAACTACAAGTACAATCAGTGACTATCAACACTAACGCTATGAGTTCGAATCCCGCTCATGGCAATGTTTACTCGATACAACTTTATATGATACATTTTTAAACGACATGCGACCGGACGATGGTTTTCTCTACGAGTACTCCGGATTCTCCAAACAATAAAACTGACCGAAATGATAGTACTGAAATTATGTTGAAAGACAAAGTTGAAGATAAAAATGGGGTCATCAGACGTCGGAAATCAAAGCAGGATAGACAATGCAAAAAGTGTCGTTAAAGAACTTAACTCATTCACCAAAGCGAAACAGTGAAATAATCGACATTATTTTAGTCAAATATAGACACCGTCTTAATTTCCTTTATTACGGAGAAATACGTTGTTAACCGTTTAGGAATATTTGTTACACATGACTACGAATGTTTCCCGCTTGTCATAAACAATATCCGGTCCATTCTTTTTTCACGACTTATCACACAAGCGCTAGAAACAGGGAGAGATAAGTCTAACTTTGCTAGCGAGTGCAAATTGGCTTTATATCTATCTACAACATAGGTATAATGCTTGTAACCTGTAATGTGTAAAACAACTGACAATGACCTGAAAAGAGGAGAAAAACGTCGTTCTAATCGGTTTATTTGGGAGATTTTTGGTGATTATCGCCATTTTCAGCAATAATTCAGCTAACTCATGGCCACCAGTCTTAGTGGTGGAAGAAGCCGGAGAACCCGGAGAGAACCACCGATTACGGCCAAGCAACTGGTAAATTTTATCAATTTGCGGCTGCGATTCGAGTGCACCTTTTTTGTAATTTGCAAAGCAGGGTACGAACCGACATCGTATTGGTGATAGGATGGTATGAGTTGTTAGGTAATCCAACAACCTAGCTCATTGAACCTACTACTGTAATCGGGATCGATGGTGTCCTTTATGAGGTCCGCGTCTACGCTGGTGCTGATTGCATTACAGTCGATCTACATGAATCCGATAAAATAAATGCTTTACTTGGACCTTTACCAATTAACACCGAATTGTACTTAATTAGTACTCAAGATCACGTAATTGAAGTATAATTTAAACAATAAAAGTCGTTATAAAGATCGATTAACGCAGAAATGTGCAATGACTTAAAATAGAACCGTATTAGTGCAAATAACTGTTGAACTCTGAATATATGTCTATGTTACGAGCATTGATAGAATGAATGATTAAGACATATAATGTATGTTAAATATCTTTTACATTGTTGTTATTTTTTGTTTGAACATCATGCATGTTGAAACAGATATAGTTTTATATGATAAAATACACTTATTTACACTCATGTACATTAAGAAAAGACTTATGTCTTGAGTACCCAATGTTGCCAGTTTCTCATTCCTGATTGGCCTTTCGATGTTCTCTAACGTTTATTCACTTTTAATAACTACATTATGTTGAAGTTTTTGTTCGATGATATGAATAAATTATTTGCATTCCAAACTAAATAAGCTAACCAAATTTCAGGGCTAAAAATTAATGAAGGGAAATGGCGTGCATTAATTCCAAACAGCCCTTAACGCTCCGATAATTAATTTAAAAACAAAAAAAACATGGTTTTAATCGAAATTAAAATTATGCATTATAGGAAATCCATTAAAAATGATTAAAGTGGTCTTAGATGAAGTGCACAGTCCACAACACTGTATTACATTCTCCAGAAGACAATAACAACATAACATTAATAGGGTTAATGACTGTTTGTATGGAACACATTATTTGTCATACACTTATCGCTCCGTTGATTTTTGACTTTCTCAACATAATAAGAAAGCAAAGGCATATATTTCCTTGTGAAGTTCGTGTCTTATTATGACATGTAATCTTTCACACGAGCCATAACACCTTGTTGGGTAAACATTTGACATTATATGTCCGTCAATAGGGACTAAGGTGCCGTTGTTGTCATGATCATTTGGTAGTTGGATTTCCAACTACAAGTACAATCAGTGCCTATCAACACTAACGCTGTGAGTTCTAATCCCGCTCATGGCAAGGTTTACTCGATACAACTTTATATGATACATTTTTCAACGACATGCGACCGGACAATGGTTTTCTCTACGAGTACTCCGGATTCTCCAAACAATAAAACTGACCGAAATGATAGAACTGAAATTATGTTGAAAGACAAAGTTGAAGATATCAATAGGATCATCAGACGTCGTAAATCAAAGCAGGATATACAATGCAAAAAGTGTCGTTAAAGACCTTAACTCATTCACCAAAGTGAAACAGTGAAATAATCGACATTATTTTAGTCAAGAATAGTCACCGTCTTAATTTCCAATATTACAGAAAAATACTTTGTTAATCGTTTTGGAATATTTGTTACAAATGACTACGAATGTTTCCCGCTTGTCATAAACAATATCCGGTCCATTATTTTTTCACGACTTATCACACAAGCGCTAGAAACAGGGAGAGAGAAGTCTAGCTTTGCTAGCGTGTGCAAATTGGCTTTATATCTATCTACAACATAGGTATAATGCTTGTATCCTGTAATGTGTAAAACAACTGACAATGGCCTGAAAAGAGCAGAAAAAGCGTCGTTCTAATCGGTTGATTTTGGGAGATTTTTGGTGATTAACGCCATTTTCAGCAATATTTCAGCTAACTCATGGCCACCAGTCTTAGTGATGGAAGAAGCCGGAGTACCCGGAGAGAACCACCGATTACGGCCCAGCAACTGGTAAATTTTATCAATTTGCGACTGCGTGTCGAGTGCACCCTTTTTTGTAATTAGCAAAGCAGGGTACGAACCGACATCGTATTGGTGATAGGATGGTATGAGTTGTTAGGTAATCCAACAACCTAGCTCATTGAACCTACTACTCTAATCCGGATCGATGGTGTCCTTTATGAGGTCCGCGTCTACGCTGGTTCTGATTGTATTACAGTCGATCTACATCAATCAGATAAAATAAATGCTTTACTTGGACCTTTACCCATTAACACCGAATTGTACTTAATTAGTACTCAAGATCACGTAATTGAAGTATAATTTAAACAATAAAAGTCGTTATAAAGATCGATTAATGCAGAAATATGCAATGACTTAAAATATAACCGTATTACTGCAAATAACTGTTGAACTCTGAATATATGTCTATGTTACGAGCATTGATAGAATGAATGATTAAGACATATAATGTATGTTAAATATCTTTGACATTGTTGTTATGTTTTGTTTGAACATCATGCATGTTGAAACAGATATAGTTTTATATGATAAAATACACTTTTGTAGATTAAGAAAAGACTTGTGTCTTGCATACCCAATGTTGCCAGTTTCTCATTCCTGATTGTCCTTTCGATGTTCTCTAACGTTTATTCACTTTTAATAACTACATTATGTTGAAGTTTTTTTTCCGATGATATGAATAACTTATTTGTATTCCAAACTAAATAAGCTAACCAAATTTCAGGGCTAAAAATTTATGTCGCGAAACGGTATGCATTAATTTCAAACAGCCCTTAACTCTCCGATAATTAATTAAAAAAAAAAAAACAACAACATGGTTTTGCCCGAAATTAAAATTATGCATTATAGGAAATCCATTAAAAATGATTAAAGTAGTCTTAGATGAAATGCCCTGTCCACAACACTGTATTACATTCTCCAGAAGACAATAACAACATCACATTAATAGGGTTAATGGCTGTTTGTATGGAACACATTATTTGTGATACACTTATCGCTCCGTTGATTTTTGACTTTCTCAACATAATAAGAAAGCTAAGGCATATATTTCATTGTGATGTTCGTGTCTTATTATGACATGTAATCTTTCAAACCAGCCATAACACCTTGTTGGGTAAGCATTTGACATTATATGTCCGTCAATAGGTACCAAGGGGCCGTTGTTGTCATGATCATTTAGTAGTTGGATTTCAAACTACAAGTACAATCAGTGCCTATCAACACTAACGGTATGAGTTCGAATCCCGCTCTTGGCAAGATTTACTCGATGCAACTTTATATGATACATTTTTCAACGACATGCGACCGGACGATGGTTTTCTCTTCGAGTACTCCGGTTTCTCCAAACAATAAAACTGACCGAAATGATAGAACTTAAACTATGTTGAAAGACAAAGATGAAGATATCAATGGGGCCATCAAACGTCGTAAATCAAAGCAGGATAGACAAAGCAAAAAGTGTCGTTAAAGACATTAACTCATTCACCAAAGCGAAACAGCGAAATAATCGACATTATTTTAGTCAAATATAGTCACCGTCTTAATTTCCTTTATTACAGAGAAATACGTTGTTAACCGTTTAGGAATATTTGTTACAAATGACTACGAATGTTTCCGACTTGTCATAAACAATATCCGGTCCATTCTTTTTTCACGACTTATCACACAAGCGCTAGAAATAGGGAGAGAAAAGTCTAGCTTTGCTAGCGAGTTCAAATTGGCTTTATATCTATCTACAACATAGGTATAATGCTTGTATCCTGTAATGTGTAAAACAACTGACAATGGCCTGAAAAGAGCAGAAAAAGCGTCGTCTAATCGGTTGATTTTGGAAGATTTTTGGTGATTAACGCCATTTTCAGCAATATTTCAGCTAACTCATGGCCACCAGTCTTAGTGGTGGAAGAAGCCGGAGTACCTGGAGGGAACCACCGATTACGGCCAAGCAACTGGTCAAATTTGTCAATTTGCGCTGCGAGTCGAGTGCACCGTTTTTTGTTATTTGCACAGCATGGTGCGAACCCACACCGTATTGGTGGTAGGATGGTATGAGTTGTTAGGTAATCCAACAACCTAGCTCATTGAGCCTACTATTCTAATCGGGATCGATGGTGTCCTTTATGAGGTGCGCGTCTACGTTGGTGCTGATTGTATTACAGTCGATCTACATGAATCAGATAAAATAAATGCTTTACTAGGACCTTTAACAATTAACACCGAATTGTACTTAATTACGACTTAAGATCACGTAATTGAAGTATAATTTAAACAATAAATGTCGTAATAAAGATCGATTAATGCAGAAATGTGCAATGAATTAAAATAGAACCGTATTAGTGCAAATGACTATTGAACTCGGAATATATGTCTATGTTACGAGCTTTGATAGAATGAATGATTAAGACATATAATGTATGTTAAATATCTTTGACATTGTTATTATTTTTTGTTTGAGCATCATGCATGTTGAAACAGATATAGTTTTATATGATAAAATACACTTATTTACACTAATGTAGATTAAGAAAAGACTTGTGTCTTGAGTATCCAATGTTGCCAGTTTCTCATTCTTGATTGTCCTTTCGATGTTCTCTAACGGTTATTCACTTTTAATAACTACATTATGATGAATTTTTTTTTCGATGATATGAATAACTTATTTGCATTACAAACTAAATAAGCTAATCAAATTTCAGGGCTAACAATTAATGAGGCGAAACGTTATGCATTAATTTCAAACAGCCCTTAACCCTCCGATAATTAATTTAAAAACGAAAAAAAACATGGTTTTAATCGAAATTAAAATTATGCATTATAGGAAAACCATTAAAAATGATTAAAGTGGTCTTAGATGAAATGCGCAGTCAACAACACTGTATTACATTCTCCAGAAGACAATAACAACATAACATTAATAGGGTTAATGACTGTTTGTATGGAGCACATTATTTGTGATACACTTATCGCTCCGTTGATTTTTGACTTTCTCAACATAATCAGAAAGCTAAGGCATATATTTCATTGTGATGGTCGTATCTTATGATGACATGTAATCTTTCACACGAGCCATAACACCTTGTTGGGTAAATATTTGACATTATATGTCCGTCAATAGGGAACAAGCGGCCGTTGTTGTCATGATCATTTGATAGTTGGATTTCCAACTACAAGTACAATCAGTGCCTATCAACACTAACGCTATGAGTTTGAATCCCGCTCATGGCAAGGTTTACTCGATACAACTTTATATGATACATTTTTTAACGACATGCGACCGGACGATGGTTTTCTCCACGAGTACTCCGGTTTCTCCAAACAATAAAACTGACTGAAATGATAGAACTGAAATTATGTTGAAAGACAAAGTCGAAGATATCAATGGGGTCATCAGACGTCGTAAATCAAAGCAGGATAGACAATGCAAAAAGTGTCGTTAAAGACCTTAGCTCATTCACCAAAGTGAAACAGTGAAATAATCGACATTATTTTAGTCAAATATAGTCACCGTCTTAATTTCCTTTATTACAGAGAAATACTTTGTTAACCGTTTAGGAATATTTGTTACAAATGACTACGAATGTTTCCCGCTTGTCATAAACAATATCCGGTTCATTCTTTTTTCACCACTTATCACACAAGCGCTAGAAACAAGGAGAGGAAATTCTAGGTTTACTAGCGAGTGCAAATTGACTTTATATCTATCTACAACATAGGTATAATGCTTGTATCCTGCAATGTGTAAAAGAACTGACAATGACATGAAAAGAGCAGAAAAAGCGTCATTCTAATCGGTTGAATTTGGGAGATTTTTGGTGATTAACGCAATTTTCAGCAATATGTCAGCTAGCTCATGGCCACCAGTCTTAGTGGTGGAAGAATCCGGAGTACCCGGAGAGAACCACCGATTACGGCCAAGCAACTGGTACATTTTATCAATTTGCGGCTGCGAGTCAAGTGTCCCGTTTTTATGTAATTGCAAAGCAGGGTACGAACCGACATCGTATTGGTGATAGTATGGTGTGAGTTGTTAGGTAATCCAATAACCTAGCTCATTGAGCCTACTATTCTAATCGGGATCGATGGTGTCCTTTATGAGGCGCGCGTCTACGCTGGTGCTAATTGTATTACAGTCGACATACATGAATCAGATAAAATAAATGCTTTACTAGGACCTTTAACAATTAACACCGAATTGTACTTAATTACGACTCAAGATCACGTAATTGAAGTATAATTTAAACAATACATGTCGTAATAAAGATCGATTAATGCAGAAATGTGCAATGAATTAAAATAGAACAGTATTAGTTCAAATGACTATTGAACTCTGAATATATGTCTATGTTACGAGCATTGATAGAATGAATGATTAAGACATATAATGTATGTTAAATATCTTTGACATTGTTGTTATTTTTAATTTGAGCATCATGCATGTTGAAACAGATATAGTTTTATATGATAAAATACACTTATTTACACTAATGTAGATTAAGAAAAGACGTGTGTCTTGAGTACCCAATGTTGCCAGTTTCTCATTCTTGATTGTCCTTTCGATGTTCTCTAACGGTTATTCACTTTTAATAACTACATTTTGTTGAAGTTTTTTTTCGATGATATGAATAACTTATTTGCATTCCAAACTAAATAAGCAAACCAAATTTCAGGGCTAACAATTAATGAGGCGAAACGGTATGCATTAATTTCAAACAGCCCTTAACCCTCCGATAATTAATTTAAAAACGAAAAAAAACATGGTTTTAATCGAAATTAAAATTATGCATTATAGGAAATCCATTAAAAATGATTAAAGTGGTCTTAGATGAAATGCGCAGTCAACAACACTGTATTACATTCTCCAGAAGACAATAACAACATACAATTAATAGGGTTAATGGCTGTTTGTATGGAGCACATTATTTGTGATACACTTATCGCTCCGTTGATTTTTGACTTTCTCAACATAATCAGAAAGCTAAGGCATATATTTCATTGTGATGGTCGTGTCTTATGATGACATGTAATCTTTCACACGAGCCATAACACCTTGTTGGGTAAATATTTGACATTATATGTCCGTCAATAGGGACAAAGGGGCCGTTGTTGTCATGATCATTTGGTAGTTGGATTTCCAACTACAAGTACAATCAGTGCCTATCAACACTAACGATATGAGTTTGAATCCCGCTCATTGCAAGGTTTACTCGATACAACTTTATATGATACATTTTTTAACGACATGCGACCGGACGATGGTTTTCTCTACGAGTACTCCGGTTTCTCCAAACAATAAAACTGACTGAAATGATAGAACTGAAATTATGTTGAAAGACAAAGTTGAAGATATCAATGGGGTCATCAGACGTCGTAAATCAAAGCAGGATAGACAATGCAAAAAGTGTCGTTAAAGACCTTAGCTCATACATCAAAGCGAAACAGAGACATAATCGACATTATTTTAGTCAAATATAGTCACCGTCTTAATTTCCTTTATTACAGAGAAATACTTTGTTAACCGTTTAGGAATATTTGTTACAAATGACTACGAATGTTTCTTGCTTGTCATAAACAATATCCGGTTCATTCTTTTTTCACGACTTATCACACAAGCGCTAGAAACAAGGAGAGCAAATTATAGGTTTACTAGCGAGTGCAAATTGACTTTATATCTATCTACAACATAGGTATAATGCTTGTATCCTGCAATGTGTAAAAGAACTGACAATGACATGAAAAGAGCAGAAAAAGCGTTATTCTAATCGGTTGAATTTGGGAGATTTTTGGTGATTAACGCAATTTTCAGCAATATGTCAGCTAGCTCATGGCCACCAGTCTTAGTGGTGGAAGAAGCCGGAGTACCCGGAGAGAACCACCGATTACGGCCAAGCAACTGGTACATTTTATCAATTTGCGGCTGCGAGTCAAGTGTACCGTTTTTTTGTAATTTGCAAAGCAGGGTACGAACCGACATCGTATTGGTGATAGTATGGTGTGAGTTGTTAGGTAATCCAATAACCTAGCTCATTGAGCCTACTATTCTAATCGGGATCGATGGTGTCCTTTATGAGGCGCGCGTCTACGCTGGTGCTGATTATATTACAGTCGATCTACATGAATCAGATAAAATAAATGCTTTACTATGACCTTTACCAATTAACACCGAATTGTACTTAATTAGTACTCAAGATCATGTAATTGAAGTATAATTTAAATAATAAATGTCGTAATAAAGATAGATTAATGCAGAAATGTGCAATGACTTAAAATAGAACGTATTAGTGCAAATAACTATTGAACTCTGAATATATGTCTATGTTACGAGCATTGATAGAATGAATGATTAAGACATATAATGTATGTTAAATATCTTTGACATTGTTGCTATTTTTTGTTTGAACATCATGCATGTTGAAACAGATATTGTTTTATATGATAAAATACACTTATTTACAGTAATGTAGATTAAGACTTGCGTCTTGAGTACCCAATGTTGCCAGTTTATCATTCCTGGTTGTCCTTTCGATGTTCTCTAACGGTTATTCACTTTTAATAACTACATTATGTTGAAGTTTTTTTTTCGATGATATGAATAACTTATTTGCATTCCAAACTAAATAAGCCCACACAATTTCAGGGCTAAAAATTAATGACACGAAACGGTATGCATTAATTTCAAACAGCCCTTAACCCTCCGATAATTAATTTAAATGCAAATTCTTTCACACGAGCCATAACACCTTGTTGGGTAAACATTTGACATTATATGTCCGTCAATAAGGACCAAGGGGCTGTTGTTGGCATGATCATTTGGTAGTTGGATTTCCAACTACAAGTACAATCAGTGCCTATCAACACTAACGCTATGAGTTCGAATCCCGCTCATGGCAATGTTTACTCGATACAACTTTATATGATACATTTTTCAACATAATGTAATTATTAAAAGTGAATAAACGTTAGAGAACATCGAATAGGCAACCAAGAATGAGAAACTGGCAACATTGGGTACTCAAGACACAAGTTTTTTCTTAATCTACATTAGTGTAAATACGTGTATTTTATCATATAAAACTATATCTGTGTCAACATGAATCATGTTCAAACAACACATAACAACAATGTCAAATTGTTTTAACATACATTATATGTCTTAATCATTCATTCTATTAATACTCGTAACATAGACATATATTCAGTGTTCAAAAGCTATTTACACTAATACGGTTGTATTCTAAGTCATTGCAGATTTCTGCATTAATCGATCTTCATTACTACATGTTTTGTTTAAATTATACTTCAATTAAGTGATATTGAGTACTGATTAAGTACAATTCGGTGTTAATTGGTAAAGGTTAATTATAAAGAAATTTGAAATTATTTGTCTTCAAGAAACACATGGTACAGTTAGTTATATTGAAATGTGGAAAAAATTGGAAAGAATATAGAGCTATTTTTATGTGAAAACGATATCGGCATTGTCATAGAACGACTATAAATAAAATCAGTAATTTTGTACTTCATGAGTTAAGTTACATCAAATAGAATATCCATCATAGTATAATAATTGTTTGTAACACGGCGGGTGTCTCATAAGTAGCAGGAACAGCTTACCCTTCGTTAGCACCTGGGTTCACAGCCGATTTTTGTTGGAGACTGTGTTGTTCTTATGTTTAACTGTATGTGTTGTGATGTGTTGTTTTTTGCTTCCTTTTTTGTTTTCTGTCTCATGTGCCCATTGTTACGATTGTCTCTAGATTGTTCATTCTTGAGTGTCTCTTCGGTTTTCTTTAAAGTTTACTGTTAACAATTTTCCTTAGAGCAATGTAGTTGTATATTAAATGATTATACAGAAAGGTCCTACTTCTTATTTATATTGAATGTATATTGATTTGTTAAATATAGAACAAGACTGATAATGAGTTGTGAAAAATAGTGAAAAAAGATCTAATAACTTTTTATTTTATTTTATTTATAATGTTCCATTTATACAGACAATACAGACAGTACAATACATTTACACAACAATACATTACACACACTATATTGACATGTTTTCCGATCCAAATATATAGATATATATATACTTATGTATTGAATTAATTCAGATATCACAAACTATTTCATATGAAATGGTCAGAGCTCCAGACAATTTTATTGTTGAAGGAGTTATTTCCCCTTTATTCTCTCCAACGTTTATTGTTAACCATTTTCCTTAGAGTAATGGCATGCTTAGTTGTATATCAAATTGTTATATACAAACGTCCTACTTCAGACAATACAGACAAATACACTACATTTACATAACAAGACATTACACACGTTATATTGGCATGTTTTCCGATCTTAATATATTTTTATATATATTATTTTATATGAAATGGTCAGAGCTCCAGATAATTTTATTGTTAATGGAGTGATTTCCCCTTATTCTCTGGAAATAGGAGCATTATTTGTTTTCTTTTTACTTATCTCAAAGCTTAATCAAATGATATATGAAAAGAGAATTGTGAATACATTGTTTTGTCTTTTTTGAATAACCCATGAATATGATTATATTCTGATGATTGAAAAGATAAATCTTAAATAACTGATATTTTATGTGAAAAACAAACAATTGACAATTCTTTTCTTATCTGGAGCACTGATAATGCTGTACATAAATCAAAACTATGTACATTTTGACCAGTTTGTGTCATGCTTTGTGGTCATGTTTATCAATAAACCATTTTAGAATTTCAATAATTGGCAAATGATTGGACCATTAACAGCAGTGTATTATATACTATTTATATTAGTATAAAGAAAAATGAAGTGAATAATCTTGAATGGAAATTCCTCAATATTTGTGTTAAATACTATATATGTTATTTTTAATTCAATAGATATTTAAAATGTTTTATCTAGTAAAACCATTACTTGTTGTCAAATTGCCTTTACTATTGGGTATAACCATATATAATGTAGTATAGAGT
>MJUT01053676.1:13803-25299 GCA_002080005.1 Gigantidas platifrons
GGTTTGTGTTGTCAAAGAACCTAGAGGAAACGTGGCTTTCTATAGGGGTTTGTGTTGTCAACGAACCTAGAGGAATCGTGGCTTTCTATGGGGGTTTGTGTTGTCAAAGAACCTAGAGGAATCGTGGCGTACTATGGGGGTTTGTGTTGTCAAAGAACCTAGTGGAATCGTGGCTTTCTATGGGGGTTTGTGTTGTCAAAGAACCTAGAAGAATCGTGGCTTTCTATAGGGGTTTGTGTTGTCAAAGAACCTAGAGGAATCGTGTCTTTCTATAGGGGTTTGTGTTGTCAAAAAACCTAGAGGAATCGTGGCTTTCTATGGGGGTTTGTGTTGTCAAAGAAGCTAGAGGAACCGTGGCTTTCTATAGGGGTTTGTGTTGTCAAAGAACCTAGAAGAATCGTGGCTTTCTATGGGGGTTTATGTTGTCCCAATTAGAAAAAGCATTCTTTATTTTTATTTTGACAATCTGTTTTCGTATTATATTCAATTCAAGATCAGCAGATTTCTTACAATGCAAGTTTCTACTTTGTCAAGAGTCGTTTTTGATATATGACAACTTCCAACATGCTACTACTCATTTTTTGGTTTCTGGAAACTTTACTGAGACATTTTACATAATGTAGATTGTATCTTATTTGTTAATGTCATGTTGTATGCATTACAACATGACCCCCTACCACCCTGTAGTCAGTGTTTCAGCACTGACATAGTTTATTAGATATATTTATTATTGAGATTTACATTTCCTAAATATGCAAGTTTGATCAAATCTAAGGTTCTCCTCTCTCATGCATAGGTGACCTTGGCAGATTTTGGCTATCCTCTTTAGGGCCTTTGGTTTAATTATTTGGCTTTCCAATCTTTCTATTTCGAGCGTACCTGATGAAGGTTTTTTTCCAGAAACGCGTCCTGCGCAATAAATTCGCTATCTATGTTTTTATTTCAAGTGTCACCTTATTGTCTTTTCAATATTCAATGCTTGAGACTGGAATTATTGCTCGTCTTGTATGACAGTTGGACATTCCCGCTTTGTTTTTGTACATACTATTCCCTTGTTGTATATACACACGATTTTGCCATGTTTTTCATTGTACCATTGTTCTGTTATTGTTTATGAGAATAAAGATCTTGTCTTGTCTTGTCTTGTCTTGACAATGCTATAATCAGACTTGATTAAAATGTTTTTCGCGTTCTCCTGACTTCTGAATGAAAATTCATGTGTTTTCTGATTAAATGTGTGTTGACTTTATTATCCTAAATGTCTAATAAATATCGACAATTGCTTACAATGCAAAATGTGTAAAAGGGCTAGGATTATGATTATGGTGATTAACGCCACTTTCAACAATATTTCAGTTATATGGTGGCTGTCAGTTTTATTGGTTGAGGAAACCGGAGAACACCACCGACCTGCCGTAAGTCACTGACAAAATTTATCACATAATGTGTAATTGAGTACACCTCGACATAAGCGGGATTCGAACTCTCAACTGTAGTGGTGATAGGCACTGATTGCATAGCTAGTAAAGATAAAGTGAAAACAGAAATGTTGACCCTATCAGAAACAGTTCAAAAATCGTAGAAATAAATGTGAAATTGATACCGCTTACACACATAGTGAGAGAAAAAATAAAAATAAAATTGTATTAGAGTATTTTGAAATACGGTATATCTGTTATAGATGATAACATGTATTTCAGCTGAATTTTGAGAAGAAACACTTCAACTGGGTACTGGTCAAATTACTTTTTAAGAGGCAACAGCCTGTTATAATAAATAAATATTTTACGAAATTCAGACACCAGCCGAATAGAAGAGTGGACATAACACACGTTTTAAGACAACAATAAGATGCCAGTCAGAGGGAATAGTAATAAAAATCGTAATATTATATTGATAGATATAAACAATACCAGTGAAACAAATAAAATAATAATAGAAGATAAGACATGAACTGTCACAAACAAACTCGGCGCAGTAATACATGCGATTAAAGAATAAACGTTTCCTGTTCATTACCTTTTACGAAGAAAAGCAAAATTGTCAATGAAAATAAAACAGATTTATGAAAGGGCACACTTTACAGTAAAAAAAGGATATGTTCCAATGCATGGATAAGTATATCTCATCTATAGAAATCCGTTCTAAAACAAATCTTCCATGGATAACACTCAAAATACAGTTAAAAAAATCTACCAACTATTCCAACCAGCCAATAAACATAAGCCAACTGAACAAATTGTAGGTACATCCTACAAGATATTAAGAGACAAATCGAGAAGGTAAAATGGACATATTATATTAATGAAATTAGTCTACAATGCATAGAAACCCATTCTTTGTACATACAAATTCAGAATTAATGACAACATTGGAGTCTCACGATTGAAGAACAATTAAAAACAACTGGTCAGCAAAAGTAAAGGCAAGAACTAAATTATCATATACAAAAAAGTAAGTCACTTCAAAATCGACAAATCAACATTTATATCGAAAACTACAATGCATCCATAAATTCGACAAATCTACAGAAAAGGGGTCTTGTAAAACTACTTAAATCTGTAAATCCTTCAAAAAATCTGGTCCAGACGGATTCCCAACAGAATACTCCAATAATGTTCCATTCAATTATTATCAGGCCTCTCATTTACTTTCCATAGGCCTCCGTGTAGACACTGGAATGCTTAGCAATCGGACGCATTTCATATAAAGGGAGATAAATACACAGATGAAAATTATTGATCCGTATCATTAACACCCAGTCAGGTGGCCGCAAAGGGGAAACTTTTGGTCTCTTACTCTTTCTTTATCATATAAATGACCCCAGAGGTAGTGATTTCTTCAGCATGACTGTTTTCAGTTGATTACCTATTCTGCAGACCGATCAAAACAAAAAAAGACCATGATTATCTCCGAGAAGATGACTGGAGGTGGGTTATAGTGCCAAAACTATCGTAAGTATCAAAAATAAAAACCATACATTAAACAGCTAAAATGAACATACAATAAAACAAATCAGACCAATCTAAACTTAAAGCCGCAAATTTCAGAAGAACTTAAATGAATCCCCCATATACAGTATCTAACGAAGCGGGCGGGGGTGTCGGGGATCAACACTAGCTATTGGCTTTCTAAGAAGAAATCGACGATATTGCTCACATGAATATATAAAAACAGCATGATATTTCGATATTACGATCAAAGATGGAGTATGATGCCATAGTATGGGACCCCTACATGTCTACCAATATCAATAATTTGGGTAGAATCTCTAACTACATGAATATGATATATCAGGAAATCACAATTCAGTTATAGAAGGATGCGTCTCAAGCATGCTAGACAACATTTTTGTTCGATTTGGCAATACAGTTTTTCGTCAAATTGTTGGAATTCAAATAGAAAAGAATTGTGCTCCTCTCGTTGCTGATTTGTTTTTATACTGTTATGAATCTTAATGTATGGTTAAACTCCAAAAGACCCGCTTATAATATAAGCACTCACTTATTAGTTTATTCAACAATAACTGTAGATAGATCTGATATATACTGAGACGACATTTTAACTGGATAAACAATCCACATAAAGTGTAGGCAACAAGCGTTGAGACAAAACTGCTCCTGTGCATCTCTCTCTTTCTCTCCCCCNAATCATGATTAGATTTTATGGATTATATATAATATATTTTAAAGGTACTAGAATTTATTTGAGTGATTATCTCTCTTAAACATTATAAAAACCGTCAGAATCATTATTCTGTGTTCACATGACCGGAATCACTTTTGTTTTTAAATGCTTCCTGGGCACCATGCCACCAAAAAAAGTAAAACTAGCTGAGATCAGCAACAAATAACATCATTTATAAACACAACAAATGAACAGGAGCAAGAGGAAGTACCGGATATTACTGGTGAGCAATCAGAGGCGAAGTTCACCACTGGCCTAGAGGTATGACAAAAACATATGAAAATGTTCTGTATTCTGTTTGTCGAAGGCAGTTGTAAAAAACGTTTTTACTGATTTTGACGGCACTTATAACTTCCTAGAACATTGACTAGGAATATAGACAGTAACGACCGTCATCAATTTTTCCGCTGACTGCTCACAAAGCCAAAAAATAAACTTTGCATATATGTATTGAAATAAAACTCGTTGTTTTGGTGATGAATTTATTGTTCATGAATCTTTATGCCACAACACATTGGTGAATTTCATACATTTTGCCTGTAAAATTACCAAAAAATGAGTTCTGGGGAGGTCATCTAAAGAGCTTCTAAATGTCTTCAAGATCTCTGGTCTAGGGGCCCCTTCCAACATATGTTCATGGGCCTTTGGCCCATTAACATAAATTTCCAGGGTAATCCCTGTATATTTGTCCCACTGCATGGATAATGCTGTGTGCTTCATTATATAAATCAAACTTAGGACTCACCAAACAAGGCAAGGTGGGCAAAATTGTTACTCGATATTGGCTGAAGTTGTCTTTCCTCGACTCCAAGGTGAAATTAAGGTCACCTTCTTTCTTTTGCAAGTCACTCCTTTCTTGCAAATAATCTTCGTCTTGATGATGAATAAAATATATAATCAACAGCATAATAAAAAGACAAAGCATTAATTCAAAGTTAAATATGAAAGATATTAGCAAAGGAACACTTCAAATGCATATTTTATTAAATGATGCAAAGAAACAACACATTTTTGAAGCTGTTGGAAATTTCTCTGTAATGCCTTCACTTCTCCCTCATGTTGTCAGAAGGAGAAGTCAATTCTCCCAATTTTTTGCAAGTGTGGTGAGTCCTGTTTGAAAGTTAGAAACTTTCAATCAAGGAGTGCAAATAAAATTTACCCCTAGATTAGGGGAGACAAATAAGGTGGTTGAATTAGGACGAATTAAAACAAAATTGCCCCTTTTTCAATATCGCTCCCATTGAGAAGAAATTAATTTGATTATGAAATCGAAATACATACAATGATTTTTCCCTACATTGTATATATGTTTCATATAAAACCATGTTTAATAAATATTAAGATCCTGAAGTGTTGAGGTGTAACTCGATACAACATTATGTCATAAAGTTTGTCAGTGACTTGTGGCAGGTCTTTGGTTTTCTTCAGGTACTCCGGGTTCCTCTACCAATAAAACTTGACTGCCACGATTTAACTGAAATATTGTCAAAAGTGGTGTTAAATACCATAATCCAAACCTCTTCTGTAAGAGTAAAAAAATATTTTGATATTTATTACTTAGAAGGATATACAAAAAATGTAACTATGGTGACAAAAATTACTCCCTTTCAAAACAAAACTAATGCATTCAGTCTAGATTTTAAACCTTGTGTTAATATTGGCTGGCAAATGAGACCAAACATGGCCATCATTCGACATTGTCCTCATTGAACATCTATTGATTATGCTTACAAATGTACTTTCTAAATTAAAAATAGATTTAGACATGAAGAAGCTGTAATAATGTTTACCAATAAAGATAAAATGTAATTATTAAATAAACACTCTTTTGGTGTTGTAGCGGTGATAGTGCTCGCTTCCAGTGCAGTAGATCATGGGTTCAAGCCCTGTTCCAGTGACAATTATCCAAAATTATGTATAAAGATCCTTTATTTTGTTCACATGAAAGCCAGCCTGACCAAATATGTGTAAAAGAAATTATTTTCTGTGGAACAAAAGGTCATGATAACAACATGCACAAATTGACTTAACTTGTCTTCACAGGCATTTGACCGATGGACCTTAATTTCCCCATGTTTGCCACGGGGGTACGTATTTTCAGGGCTAGTAACGATGTAGTGCCTCTATTTAATTGTGGGTCCTGGGTCCACACGAATACTAGAAAAATACTCAAGGTAAGAAACAAATTGAAAAACAAACCCGGAGGTCGCCTTATTTTCTGTTACGTGGCACGCGATTGGTCAATTCTTTTCCGGAAATTTGCCTTGACCAATCGCGTGCCGCGTAATAGAAAATAAGTGGTCGACCTCCGTGTTCGTTTACAATTTGTCTTGGGAACAGATAGTCGGGGGGTATATATGCAAAATAGTACGAATATGAGAGTAAACCAGTGGCACAACAGCTGATGGGGGTCCACAAGGTTAGTGCATTCCATCTGTTTATTTTTCATAAATCAGGGAAATCGACAATAATAAGAAATTTAGTAGTACGTCGTCATTTTCAGTGATTTCGTTTCTTACCTTGTGTATTTTTCTAGTATTCGTGTGGACCCAGGACCCACAATTAAATAGAGGCCCTACATCGTTACTAGCCCTNAACATCATTTATAAACACAACAAATGAACAGGAGCAAGAGGAAGTACCGGATATTACTGGTGAGCAATCAGAGGCGAAGTTCACCACTGGCCTAGAGGTATGACAAAAACATATGAAAATGTTCTGTATTCTGTTTGTCGTATTCGTGTGGACCCAGGACCCACAATTAAATAGAGGCCCTACATCGTTACTAGCCCTAAAAATACGTACCCCCGTGGCAAACACGGGGAAATTAAGGTCCATCGGTCAAATGCCTGTGCTTGTATTAAGACATCCTGATATATATGTACAGTACTGTGATATTCTGTTGAATGGTTCTGTTTAAATGAATACTGCCCATTCAAGGAGTTTGGCCAAAATAATGTTTTTATATACATGTATACATTTTTTTGTATCATGTACATGTGTATGTTGGTAAATATGTTAAAAGGATCATTGTAATGATTAAAATTTGTTTAAATTAAAGACTCAAAGTGCTGAAATGTAATAGGGGTCAAAAGGATGTACATTTTTATACGCTCGTCTCGAGACGGGCCGTATTATGGGATTGGCTATGGTGGGAGGGTGGGCTGACGTCCACACAGGTTTCCGCACAATAGCTTTAGTTCTGTATATTGGATCTTTACCAAACTTGGCCACATGATTCCCCTGTGGAAGGGGAAGAACCCTACTTATTTTGGGGTCATTAGGTCAAAGGTCAAGGTCACCATTACTATAAATAGAATATTTGACAACAGGATCGTTTGCACTCGATAACTTTAGTTCTGTATATTGGATCTTTACCAAACTTGGCCACATGATTCCCCTGTGGAAGGGGAAGAACCCTATTTATATAGATGGGCGTATTTTGTGATGCACACATTTCTTGTTGTACATGAGAATGCATAGTATTGGCTATTCAATATATTTCGTTGGTGTTGTAGCCCATGGAATCTTGTTTTTGTATGCAACCATCCATTTGTATAATAGAATGGCAATGGTGTGTGTACAGGGATTAAGATTAATGGGCACCCAGTTGCCAATGCGAGTAAAAATTCAGCTGGTCGATCAAATATTGGTGACCAACCGACCGACACGTTCCCATTTGTAATTAATCGGAACTTCTCCTTCTTCTTCCTATATCCTTTAGTATGACAGAGCACCTCCAATATGTAGAGCATTAAAACTGAAAGGACAGTCAGACATGTATATCTTTTAGACCTTATAGGGAAGCTTTCAAGACATTTCAAAGTAGGAGAAATATTTGAAGTAGGTGGCTACTGCTGAATTTGTCTTAAAGCAGTACAGAAGCTGTGTTCTTGTAGAAATATGACCCATTGATTGATGTACTGTAGCTTAAATATCCCCACACATTTATGTATTAACAGAGAAGATTTATAACCCAATCAAACATTTGAAAGATGAAAAAGTTGACCCATTCCAGGACACGTCTGTACATTTTATATCCTTTTAGATAGGAACGGACTTCCTCCAACCTCTGCCCCTTCTGGTTTTTTGGGTTGGTGAGGATTTTTTTTTTTATTCATAATGCAAGAGTACTTATTATAAAAATACTAGAGTGTTCCATAATAAAATTCATTCTATCCTGATCTGGCTTAAAAAAATGTATGAATAGACGATTTGCATATTTCCTGATTTGTTCCTAAAAAAAATTTTTTTTATAAGAGTTATTTCCCTTAGGCCTATAGTGGGTAGCAATTTATCCTTTCTATGTAAGAACAAGTGAAAGACAAATAATTTGAGAATAATTTATAGCAAATTATAGAAAATTCATAAGTTGTTACAACATTAAAATTTTGTAGTTATTTCATTGAACTTTGCCCTTTTGCCCACATTAAATGGCAATAACTCCTATAAAAATGTCTAATTTTAGAATCATGTGAAAAATGTGCTAATGGTCTATTGGAACAGAAATTAATGTCATTGGTTTGACTTCGTTGTTCTATAAATTCTCTATGTCATCCATAACTACAAAATTACTGTGAGGATAATCATAGTAAAAATGTAAATATCAAATTTAGTGAACACAACACGTTTCTGGAATAACATTCATCAGGTACGCTTGAAGTCGAAAGATTTGAAAGCCAAATAATTTTAAAAGTTTTGGGAGCAAGTAAACCAAAGGGTCTAAACATGATCGCCAAAATCGGCTAAGTACTAGAATCCAAAATTAACCCACAGGTAACATACTTGAAAGTAATATATTTAAAATTGTGGCTGCACATACACAATTAGTATAATTTTTATACTTTCAAAATTTGCGCAATTGTAATACACCCTTATCGATAGTATTGTGGGATTACGTTTTTGCTTTTGATTTGTCATGGTTGCCAATAATTTATTTTACTAGGTCCATGTATAATTTGTAAAATTTGAATCAATTTGTATGTTGGGTAAAATTGTAATAAAATTTATTTAGAGTTGCTGGCTGAGTTATTACAGTACGCTAAAATGAAAAACTAAAAATACCACACAGTGACACTGTCGGAAGAGTTCCAAAATTCAACAGAAAAATCGTAGAAAGAGGCAAAGTTCATACCCCTATCACACAAATACATGACCTCTGACCCCTATCACACAAATACATGACCGCTCACGCTCACTCTCCTGTGAAGATTATAAGCGAATGTAATAGTGTCTTTAGGTTTATGTACACTTATTACCACTGACAATAATAGTTTGTTTAGATGATCGTTAAGAGGTTAATTGCACATTGTCAACATGGTCAAATAGATTGCTTATTTTATTGATGGCTAATTAGACAAATAAATCAATAATAATCACGATGTAATTTCCTGCAGCTTAAACAAATTTGTTTGCTATATGTACATACAATCACTAATCAGTTTCTGTAATCATATATTGTTTAAAGATTGTTTAGTTATTCTATACATATATACTGTAACCTTTATATGAAAATGTTTACTTTAAATTTCAAATAACGAAATTAAATGCAAAATTTCTATGATATATTTTGTCCCACACAATTTTATGGAAATCGGTTCCAATGATTACATTGTTTTTCCTTCAAGGGTAACAAAAATATACCACAACAATATATTTCTAATTTCTTCAGTTCTGTAGGTTAAACTTAAATAGACATCCATCATATGTTGTCTGCTTGTTTATTAACCATCAAACAAAATGTTATTATTTATTTGTTTTGTTCTACATTCAAATATCCCACCATTATCTGTTTTTTATGGGCCTGGGTGGCTCAATGAGTTAGGTAGTTGGATTACCTAACAACTCATACAAGCCTATGGTAAAGTTTACCAGTTGCTTTCCCATGGTTGGTGGTTCTCTCCGGGCTCTCCGGCTTCTTACACCACTAAAACTGGTTGCCATGATATAGCTGAAATATTGTTGAAAGTGGCGTTAAAACACCAAAAAATCAAATAAAATCATATACAATGTATCTGCTTTGCTTTACAATCAAACAGACCTTCATTATTTATCTGTTTTATTTTACTATTAAACATACCATTATTTATCTGTTTTATTTTACTATTAAGCATACCTTTATTTATCTGTTTTCTTTAACAATCAAGCATACCATTATTTTTCTGTTTTATTTTACTATTAAGCATACCCTTATTTATCTGTTTTCTTTTACAATTAAACAGACCATCATTATTTATCTGTTTTACTTTACAATCAAACAGATCTTCATTATTTATCTGTTTTGCTTTACAATCAAACAGACCATCATTATTTATCTGTTTTGTTTTACAATCAAACAGACCATCATTATTTATCTGTTTTGTTTTACAATCAAACAGACCTTCATTATTTATCTGTTTTATTTTACTATTAAACATACCTTTATTTATCTGTTTTCTTTAACAATCAAGCATACCATTATTTATCTGTTTTATTTTACTATTAAACATACCTTTATTTATCTGTTTTCTTTTACAATCGATCATATCCTTATTTATCTGTTTTGTTTTACCATCAAACAGACCATCATTATTTATCTGTTTTACTTTACAATCAAACAGATCTTCATTATTTATCTGTTTTGTTTTACAATCAAACAGACCATCATTATTTATCTGTTTTGTTTTACAATCAAACAGACCATCATTATATATCTGTTTTGTTTTACAATCAAACAGACCATCATTATGTATCTGTTTTGTTTTGAGGGGCCCGGGTGGCTCAATGAGTTAGGTCGCTGGATCTAACAACTCATACAAGCCTATCACCAATATGGCGTGGGTTCGCGCCCGGCTTTGTAAATTACAAAAAAGGGTGCACTCGACTCGCAACCGCAAGTGATAAAGTTTACCAGTTGCTTGCCCATGGTCGGTGGTTCTCTCCGGGTACTCCGGCTTCCTCCACCACTAAAACTGGTCGCCATGATATAGCTGAAATATTGTTGAAAGTGGCATTAAACACCAAAAATCAATCAATCAATCAATCTGTTTTGTTTTACAATCAAACAGACCATCATTATTCATCTGTTTTGTTTTACAATCAAACAGACCATCATGATCATTATTTATTGTTTTGTTTTGCAATCAAACAGACCATCATTATTTATCTGTTTTGTTTTACAATCAAATATACCATCAATATTTATTGTTTTGTTTTACAATCAAACATACCATCATTATTCATCTGTTTTGTTTTACAATCAAACAGATCATCATTATTTATTGTTTTGTTTTGCAATCAAACAGACCATCATTATTTATCTGTTTTACTTTACAATCAAACAGACCATCCTTATTTATCTGCTTTATTTTACAATCAAATATACCATTATTATTTATCTGTTTTATTAAACGATCGAACAGAGTGAGATATCGTTTAATGCTAGCGCTCGTGCATGAGAAATACAAACCGGAAGACACTGCTTTACACAACATGTGTCGCAACCGTCCGCCCGGACAAAAATATAGTCCATATATAGAGTCAATTGTAAGAGGACGAGTAACTTAAATATCAGAAAGTGCATGCATGCAACATTCATATATTATAAATCCCCCTTAAAATTGGGTACTTATATGCACGTTTGCTCATCTATCAGTATTTTTTTGTTGCAACGTGGATTTTGCAGATGGATATTTCAATATCTAGAAATTGATATGTTTACTATGTAAGAGACTTTGATTTTCGTATTGCGTCTGAAAATTGACATTTGAACAACAAAAAATGCGTGTGGATATTTCAGCAAGTGTACAAAAATTGTACCTTTCTACTTTT
>MJUT01053676.1:33133-50020 GCA_002080005.1 Gigantidas platifrons
ACTATAAGGGATAGATGTTAAGTTTAAACTGCAAAAATGTTCAGCATGTCAAGATCTACAAAAAAAGTTCACAGTTGAAAATGTCCGACAACTGTGTGAAGAGTTATTCCTCTTGAAATGCATTTTTTGTTGACTTTCACTGCTTTTGGTTACTTAAATAATCAAAGGGAAGCCACTCTATTACAAAATGTGAAGTAGCAAAAGCTAAATTTTGAGGATCATTGACATTCATGGTTTTTTTTTACAGCAATATTGATAACTTACATTAAAGGGGGGAACCCCTGCCCAAATTTTTTTGAAGAGGGGGTCTGCAATGACAAGGGCTACATTTGTTATTTTTTTTACCGTTGCCAAGTTTTATTGACTGATGTTATTATACCCAGGTGAGCTATACAGGATCCTGGGAGCCTCTAGTTTGTCTTTCCAGATAGGTCAATTATATTTGGTATGTGGGTGCATGATCATAAGGTGGTGTGTCGCATACCGTAATGACCTTCATGGGACCTTGACCTTTGACCTCAAGGTCAAATAATTGTTTTTTAAATAGTATTTTCTTGTCCGGGCCGTAACATTTTTGTCTTTCGAGATAAGTCAATGATATTTGGTATGTGGGTGCATGACCATAAGGCAGTGTGTCGCATACCGTAATGACCTTTGACCTCAAGGTAAAATAATTGTTTCTTTCGAGATAGGTCAATGATATTTTGTATATGGGTGCATGACCATAAGGCAGTGTGTCGCGTACAGTAATGACCTTCGTGGGACTTTGACCTCAAGGTCAAATAATTGTTTTTTTTAATAGTATTTATTTGGTATGTGGGTGTTTGACCATAAGGCGGTGTGTCGCATACCGTAATGACTTTCGTGGGACCTTGACCTTTGACCTCAAGGTCAAATAATTGTTTTTTAAATAGTATTTTCTTGTCCGGGCCATAACATTTTTGTCTTTCGAGATATGTCAATAATATTTGGTATGTGGGTGCATGACCATAAGGCGGTGTGCCACATACCGTAATTACCTTCGTGGGTCCTTGACCTTTTACCTCAAGGTCAAATAATTGTTTGTTAAATAGTATTTTCTTGTCCGGCCCATAACATTTTTGTCTTTCGAGATAGGTTGTTTTACAGATGGCCGCACGAGGAGACATAAGTTTTAGGTATCGAAAACAGTTCTTCCTAGTTTTTAATTGTGATATATTTAAGCGACATTTTCATATCTTGAAGTATACTTATTGCAAATTATTTAAATAAACTAGCTTGAGGGGCCCTAGGCTGCAGTCTATACTAGCCTATAGGATAATCTGGCCCTGATAAAAGGAATGACATCTTTTGAGTGGGACAATTTAGTAGTATTTTACTATCTTAGCATATCTGAAATCTGTCCTGATCAAGAGGGTGGCTTTGTTGGGTGGGGACTTATAAAGAGGGAGGGAGATTTTGTAACACTTTTTGGATGACAGGATTGCCGGTTTAGTTTTAGATCTGGCATTTATAGAAAATTTGAGAAATGAATATTTTGATAGTTTTCATGCTTCAACTTTAGTGTTCCTTAAAGGCATACAGTAGCTCAAATTGATTTTTTTTGGTTATATTAAAAGTTGCCAATATTCGATGTTTTATACTAATAAAATGTTCTGAACAAGAAGCCAGGTTTAAAGAATATGTTGTAATGTCGTAATTAATGAAAAGAATTTGAGTGTCTGTAGATGAAATCGCCATTAACACATCTAATTATAAGCCGGCTTCTTTTCCGAAGTTTACCGGACACTGATAACTGCTAGAATTAACCAGAAAACGTGTTGCAGGTAAATATTGGTTAGAATTAATATAATTTAAGAAATATATCTATGAAATTTGATCCCGGGGTAATCAGTTAATATAATGGTATTAAGAATGACACTTAAAATCGTAAATACATGATGAAATCAATAAAATTAAACCCAAACATATTGTATGACATGTGCTTTTTCTTCAGCCAACAATTTCGCACATGTGCAAACGCTTTACCGAATGAGGTCACTGTGTAGGTCATCAATGGTCATATGATTATATTCATGAATGTATGAATATTGATCAATATTGTGCTGGGTAAACATTGGAGTCTTGACTAGATGAAAGTAAATCAAACAGCGATGTATTTCCTTCGTTCTAGGCTATTTACGTATGATATTATGAAAAATTTCAACTGCAATTAGTATAAAACATCGAATATTGGCAACTTTCAATATAAAAAAATCAATCTGAGCAACTGTATGCCTTTAACCAATTGAAAGGTATTGTTGCTGCACCAAGAAGCGAGGGAATCTGTGTAAACTATGTACACATTCTTCTCATACAAAATCATGTGACACAATTTGTGATGGGATGATTTTTTTCAATATCTCTTTTGCAGCCAACATATATTTTTGGTACATGAATATATACTAAAACTAATGTGCTTTGTGCTCTTTAAAACCTTTGTAATGTTATGTTGTTCAGCACATACATGTATTTGAATACCGGTACAAATATTAGCTATTGTATGAATATGTGTAAACTGTTGTTGGTTTATCGTCTGCCCATCTTTCTGTTTTTACTAAATAATACTTTCTAATTTATGCATTTTTTTTTACTGTTATGTTTTCATTACAGTTATGATCAAATAAAATTAGTTCCTGGGTGGCTGAATGAGTTAGATAGTTGGATTACCTAACAACTCATACAAGCTTATCACCAATACGGCGTGGGTTCGCTCCCGGCTTTGTAAATTACCAGTTGCTTGCTCATGGTTTGTGGTTCTCTCTGGGTACTCCGGCTTCTTCTACCACTAAAACTGGTCGCCATGATATAGCTGAAATATTGCTGAAAGTGGCATTAAACACAATAAATCAAATCAAATCAATCAAATAAAATTACAAGAGTTATTGTAGCAACTGTATGATTTCCTTTATGATTTCAGGGTAGATGGTTTGCTAGGTATTGCGGTGACTGACAGAGATGGTGTTCCATTGTTAAAAGGTTACTATGTAGTATAGTCTTCTTTTGACTTCTATTAATCTCCACATAAAATTCTAATAAATCCATATTTCAAATCAACAGTTTTTTTTTAGCTAGATGTATGTTTCTGACAATTAATTTCAGAATTTTTTTTCAATTAATAAAAAAAAAAGTTGTGCATTTATAGGTCTATGTTAATTCAATTTTCTGAAGTACAAAAAAAAACTGCATCGAAACCTACTTACAGCAATAGTTAATTTATATCTTGGAAGTCATTTTTGTCGGTGGAGGAAACAGGAGTACCTGTATTGAGCAGTGCCGGATTTAGATAAAGAGAGGCCCAAGGCTATTCCACTTGTGAGTCCCCTACCTATTCCCCACCTTCACGACTGGAGGAAGATGGAAGTATGTTTAATCAATTTGAATAAAGGCGAAGATGAAGAGGGGTGTTTAAAATTCTGCAATATTCTGAAATGGAGTGCAACTGTGTAAGGAAAATTACCGACGGATTGTTTAGAAAGTACAGTACGTTATGACAGCATAAGTGTCAAAGTCCAATAACAGTGTTAAAAAAATTATACACCTTGGCCTGAAGCCCCCTATATCTTGAGGTGCTAGGCTTCAGCCTATCGAGCCTATAGGTAAATCCGGCACTGGTATTGAGTATATACTTTTCCATGATTAAGAATCAAACTCCAATCTAATTAATATTAGATCTTATGTAATTCCTTCCCATTTTCTGATGTGTCCTGGATACAGATTTAACACAATCCCATATGGGGTCATGTTCAGGTGACCTTTTTAATAAAATTAGAGCTGACCAATCAGATTTGTTTATCTTTGGAAAATTTGGTTCCATGTGACAAATTCCAGATAATTAACACACAAGTCTTAATTAACAAAAAGCACTCTGCCTACACCCCCCCTCCNCCCCCCCCCCCCTTTGATCTTGAACTTTGGTATAATATTTATATGGCAAATGATAATGAATAGTATTGAATGAGGATGGAAATAAAATTAAAACAAGGGACCGTGCTATTTACTATCCGTAATTTATGATAAAAAAAATTAGTTTATGGGAAAAGATATAATGAGTTTGAAATTAGTTCTTCCTACTAGACTAAATAGACCTGGATCAAAGTCAGCTTTGTTTATTTTACAAATATAAACATTTGTTATTAAGTTATACATATATATTTTTTAGCAGGTCAAAGATCATCAAGGTTTTGGTATCATTTTGGTGACCAGAGTGGAAAGGTTATTAGGTTTTCACTTTTGCGGTCCCATTTCAAAACTATCCAAGATGCCTACCTTCTTTTCAAGATAAAATATTTATAATGACCAAAAGTACTTTTAACTTAAATTATATGAAATTTAGCTTCACAAAATTAAGTGAATTTTCAAAAAAATAATTCAGAATTGCTAATCATTCAAATGTATCTTATTTTGTCTACCATAATTTCTATATTTGAAAAGGCTATCCATAACAAAAATAAATATGAGTACAGTCAAGTTGTCCCAACTACATGTACCTGTAGAATTTATACCTGATACCATGGGAATGAAATGTCCCAGATTTAAATGGATATTTTTTGGTTTCATTATTGGTCTAATAAAATTTACTATTTCCACATTTATTTTTTAAATTCTAGAGAAAAACTTACATTTGTCTCAACTTCTGTAGTTCCAAAAGACATGTACATTTATGCATAATATGCATGCATAGATAAGTATTACATTTGTAAATGGTTGACAGTTGCTTTTTAGCTCACCTAAAATTACTTGGCCCATTGGAACTCAATCTATTTAAAATCATCTCTCTCACTTGCTCCCTTTACTGATAGGTTGCTGCTGGGCAGATCAGAGGAAACCTCTACTTGGCCCATTGGAACCCAATCTATTTAAAATCATCTCTCTCACTTGCCCCCTTTACTGATTGGTTGCTGCTGGGCAGATCAGAGGAAACCTCTACTTGGCCCATTGGAACTCAATCTATTTAAAATCATCTCTCTCACTTGCCCCCTTTACTGATAGGTTGCTGCTGGGGAGATCAGAGGAAACCTCTACTTGGCCCATTGGAACGCAATCTATTTAAAATCATATCTCTCACTTGCTCCCTTTACTGATAGGTTGCTGCTGGGCAGATCAGAGGAAACCTCTACTTGGCCCATTGGAATGCAATCTATTTAAAATCATCTCTCTCACTTGCCCCCTTTACTGATAGGTTGCTGCTGGGCAGATCAGAGGAAACCTCTACTTGGCCCATTGGAACGCAATCTATTTAAAATCAGATCTCTCACTTGCCCCCTTTACTGATAGGTTGCTGCTGGGCAGATCAGAGGAAACCTCTACTTGGCCCATTGGAACGCAATCTATTTAAAATCGTCTCTCTCACTTGCTCCCTTTACTGATAGGTTGCTGCTGGGGAGATCAAAGGAAACCTCATTATATTTTTTTCAACAACTGTCAACGAGACAATCACATCAAATTAATCCACACATTTTTGTTGGAAATCTTGTATGTTCACATTAATATATGCATGCAATAATTCGTAAATTTACTGTATATCTTCTGATTTGAACCTTTTGAAGTTAATTTGTAGATAATTGTGTAAACAATTTTAATTATTAGACACCTGAGAGCCTCTGGTTTTCATACAAATTAGTTATTTGTTATTATTTGACCTACATCATAGATACGTCTAGACTTCCTTTATCTACTGATTTACACTCATCAAGTTGGAACATCTTAAGAAGTTATAAAATGTTAATGTGCATCTTTATTTTCTGTTAAGAATGACATAAATAATCTTTAAACACTCTCTTTATCAGATATGTATTTATTTTTCTATTGAATGGCTGATTTTCTGATACAAACTTCTATTTCCTCCCCCACAACCACCTGTTTTCTTCACACCACTTTTCATGACATATTACAAGGCAGGGCTATGATTATACCAAATGCGTGATTACCGTTTGTTTATTTATGGTTATTATTGTATGGACACATGACTTAATTTACAAAATTAAGAAAGATTTACAACTGAATAAGTCTTTTGACATTTATTCTCTCAAAAATCCTGTACTGTATAAGTCCTTTATATGTTGACCTTCTTCCTCAACTAACCAATGTAGAGAAGTGGCAAGAAAGACAACTCTTTAATTACTGAAAGTAGAGTTCATTATCTAAGTGTTCTCTTTTATCAGAATTAAATAATATAGGCTATGAAAGTTGTTACATCTTCAAAATTTGTAAATAAGTAGTTAAAATGTTATAGTCTACAATGAAACCAACGACAACAACACAAACCTCAAAGTTCAACACAGAAATTATAGTGACTGAAACTAATGCAAAATTATTATACAGTAAAATCTGTCTAAACCAAGCCCTGAATATATTGAATCCTTTATAAACCAAACTTTCAATGAAGTCCCAAGGTAGGAAATGTTTGTTAATTTAAGCTGTATAAACCAAGCTCTGAATAAATTGAATCCTTTATAAGCCAAGCTTTCAATGAAGTCCCAAGGTAGGAAATGTTTGTTAATTTAAGCTGTATAAACCAAGTTCCTGACTATTCCGAACTTAAAAGCTGGTCCCACAGAGGTTTGGTTTAGACAGGTTTCACTGCACTGTCCTGGCTTGGGAAAGGCACAAAATTGTCACTGGTTAAGCCAATTAATAGGATCTAATTAAAAACCCTCAACCAATTACTGGATCTCCAGTAACCTCACAGATAAACCTGTCCTTTCATATACATGTAACTACATGTATATTAAAAAAAGCCAGCACATTTCACAAAAATCATGAAAGCGTCAACACGGACCTCACAAATGTACGGTCAGTAAATGCTCATAATTTACTGAATATGGTAGTCTATTCTCTTATAATGCCAATCTTGCCAAAGGAAACCCCACTTATCAGGGCCAGATTTCAGATGTATTGAGGTAGTAAAATACTACTTTAAATGTCCCCCTGTTGTGTCTTTTATCTGCATGTCCACTCCATATTTTTTACATATTGTACACTGAAAAGGAGAAAGTGAAGAAAAAATATTATTATCAAGAGGCAGCAATAGAAATATAATTGTGGATGACATGAAGTAGACTTGTGTGAAATTTAAATTCAATCTTGTAGCAATGAGGGGAACAGATTCTACTGATTCTGAACCATGGGGTCCTATATTTAGCATAGGTTGAATTTGGGGAAATTAAATCTATTTATAGAAAAGCAATTATTAATGGCCTGAATTATCATTTTGATTAACATATTACATATTCTTCTATCATGTAGACTATACTATTATGATTTGGTTTGGTTTATGGTATTTAAAGCCACTTTCAACAATATTTCAGTTATACTTATATCGTGGCGGTCAGTTTTACTGGTGGAAGAAACCGGAGAAAATCACTGACCTGTTGCAAATCACTGACAAACTTTATCATGTAATGTTGTATCAGGTACACCTCGCCATGAACAGGGTCTGAACTCACAACTTTAGTGGTAATAGACACTGATTGCACAGGTAGTTGTAAATCCAATTACTATACGATCACGACAACGATGGTGCCCTATACTATTATAGAAAGAACGTTTAAACAGTGATGGCCAACAGTTCCACCAATATCGAGAAAACAAACAACCACCTCTTATCTCAAACCACCGAACACAAATAAAGACCATGATATATAGCTTTGGAAATACAGCCTCTGTCTTGGGACAGGCACAAAAATGTGGCAGGGTTAAATCGGTTAATGGCTATTTAATTAGTATTTCTATGAGAAAAGAACACACAACAATCAATTTATATTGGGGTTTGTTTTTTTTTTGTGACATTAAAGGATCAACAGAGCAGGTTCCAGAGCTAGCATTACGTCCCAGTTTTCTTTCTACGTTCGGTACAGCTGTAGAACAAGCTAATAAGATAGGATTTCAGCAGAGTAAAAGTGTAATATGCATGTATCAAAATTATCAGGTAAAATTACTAAATATTTGAAAATCAAGTTATTACCACATTTCATTAATGGCATCATGATTTTTACATGCCATTATTAATTAGGTTCAATTTTGGCTATTATGCCTTTTGAAGTTCTCAAGTTATACCCTTGTTTAGGTGAAAGTGGGAACATTAAATGTCGTGTGGACACATTCTGCCATTTTTCAGCTTACTAGGCTAAATTGTGAACTGGTATCCTGACCTTGACCTGATTTTGGTTTTAATGATAGGTTTTGTCATACCATAGTGTTACCATATAATTTTTTAATGAATAATTTGGATGTTTGCCACAATAGGTTATGCAGTCACTAGGTCATTATGATCAGCTGGTAACTGCAGATGTATCCTACAAATTTGACCGAAAAAACTAAATTATGGCATAATGTAATTAGGTCATAGTAGCAATCATCTTAACATTAGACCAGTACAGCTAGACTTGTATTAAGAGGTCACCATCAGGACAAAGAAAAAGTGACCTTATAAGACAGGGTGACCTCTTAAAAGAGGTTCAATTCATATGAAATTTTCTACGACAGGACAAGAAAAATGTGATGTGCTTAATACAGTGACTGCTTAATAGAGATAACCACATGGCCAGATTTGACTGTAACTATTTTGTTATGAAGTATATGATGCTCTGTTTATTGCAGTGTATTACATTTCTTCTCTTTTAACCCCATGTTTGATTGAGATATTTAGTTTAGAGTTTTTCAGTTCATGCATAAAACATTAATATTACATGAAATAAAAACATAATGTCAGTATTAAATACCATGAAACAAATCTGATTTGAATGTATTACTCAAATCTTCTGTCATAATTAATAATTAATGTTTAATATATATCATATGAAGAAACAATATTGGAAGGAAATTACTTAATAAAATGAAACAATATCTGTTTTAACACTGAAAGAATTTTGTTTAGATAACTATAAATTAAAATCTAGGGTTTTGCAAGAGAAGACAAGCATTTTTATAATAGCTTGTGATTATAAAAAGATGGTATTTTTATTTTTTTTTATATGGCCATTTCCTACCCTTTTTATTATTGAAAATCCAATACAGTATTCCATTTCAAGATATCATTGTTAATCTCTTTGGGTTATTGTGATTGGCAATTAAAAACAAATTATTTTAAAAAGGGGCCAATATGTTTGGAAGGAATATGGATATTTTTTTTTCATTGAATTTTAATGTGTTAATTTTTTTTCTATGAATAGATTGTGTTCAGAGGTATATTGACTGATTTTATTTATCTTTTACTGTTCCTGAGATAAACTCCATCAAAGGTGGTCAATTTCTAAAATTTTAACTTTAACTTTCTTGTATTTCAACCAATTTTAATGTAGATTTATGCAAAATGACCATCGTAATGAGTTATTATGTAGTCAAAAATGAAAATTACCCACCCAGGTATTTTATTTTGGTAAAGGGACTGATATTTGACATAATTTGATGATATATACATAATTTTTCATCCAGTTTTGATGTGTATTTTTTCTTTGAATTGATTGTGTTGAGACATTATGATAGTATGTAGACTGATTTCCTCGATCACTTTATTTAACTTTCTTATATTTCATCCAATTCTTCTTTTTTTTGCAATTTGCTTATCTTTACGAGTTCTTTTTGAATCATTAATATTCTTTTTTTTTCTTTGGAAAAGAGCCTAAAGGGGGAATAAATTCTGATATTTTTACTTTTCATCTAATTTTAATGCAGAATGAAGACTTGACATTGACCTTATTTCCATTGTCTACTGATTTTGTTAAACATATGTAAAGTTTTCACGATGAGGTCAGGCTCTCCATGCTTTGATCATGGTGATTGCTTGTCAGCCAGACATGTGTCACCTGACCTTGACCTCATTTTTATGGCATACTGACTTTGTTAGATATGTACTTCAATGTTTAAGTAATTAAGTCTTTTCCTAGATTGCAATAAAACTGGGCTCACCATATATATTTGGTCAACAGTTTGATCATGATGGATTTTTGTCAGCCACCTGACCTTTACCTTATTTTCATGGACTCCGACTACAGACATTGTTAAAGTTACATTTACATCATGTTCTTGTTTTGTAGATTGTTCAAATAAATAAGAGTCCGGTGGTGGTTACATTTATAGCTGATAGCAACACAAATACAGGTAAATTTTAATAACTTTTTTTACTTGTACACATAATTATATATGTAACCTTTCATGACAGAAAATGACAATTAGCCATGTACTAATTACAATCAAAGATGCCTATTTCTTAGAGTGTTCAACCAGTTGATTAAATTTCTGCATGAAAATTCCCTGCAGTTTCCTTTAGATGTCATTGATGACGAAATGAACAAAATAAAAATATTTTAGACATTTTGGTCATATGAGAAGCAGATTCTCCTTGTTCTACCAGTGAACTATAATATTTTTCAATTCTCAATAGTTAAATTTTCAAATATGGTATTAAAACTTTGAAATTTAACTATCTTGAGTGGATAAATCATAATCCACTGATTGCAGGAGAATCTATATTTAAGCTTATGTATTGGGAATTGCAGCTTTGTTCTTTAAGGATTTAAGTATTTTGCCTATCATACATAAAAAAAAATGATAAACATTTAATATTTATCTCCCTGTTATAAAAATGCAGGCTCTAGAGACATAGATTTATTATCTTTTATTTCTTGAAGATCCTGTATATTCTCGTTAGAGACTTCTGCTAATGACATAAACTGTAGAATCAGTTTTAAAACTGAAAAAAATATTTATCTACCAACTAAACAATGTTGTCAGAAGTATAAAAAAAAAAAACAAAAAAAAACTAATCAGTATAACTCAAACAGAAAAAGACGATATGTTATGAATTCAGCAAAGTTTGGTCTTAGAGGGTGATAATGCATTATACTTTTTAAAGAGATTTTTCAGCTATATCATGGTGAGGATAAGTTACATTTAGATGAGATGATGATAATATCCACTTTGTACCAGACCAACATGCTAACATAGATTTTCATAGTGCTATCTCGCTGAAACGTGGGTCGACATGTTGCTCCAATATGACACATCCCGACTATGAGAAGCCAATCTTTCTTTGCTTTTAACCTTAATGCTGCATGTTTGATGGAGAAATGACAAATACAATTTCCATATACTTTGATTTTAACCAAATATGACCAATTAATGCTACATCTAAAGTTATGGGTAACGTATATGCAGAGAAACTTAAAGTTTGTGACTGTGATTCCTTCTTAAATCAAACATTATTTTGAAAATTTATCAAGAAAACAATTTTGTAATAATAATGCAATGACTTTCAATTTAGACGTATTATTACTTCTTTTTTTTTTTACAGGTTTATTGTTGAATTTAGAAACGGATATGCATGATATATTGAACGAAGTGTCAAAAGTTGTCTCAGCAACATAGCAAACACTGATTCCAGAGTTCTTTAAAAGAAATAATAGCCATCGTTTATATATTAGTGCAATATTAATTAAAACTATAGAATATGAAGGAACCATCTTTTTATGATAACCAGTGTATATCACTTTGCTGATTGTTTTTTGTTATAATTGTCAATGGAAGGATGGAAGATTAAAATATAGTGAGCTGAAAATTAGATTTATTATATTCCCCAATAGATTAAATATTTGTCTTTTTCAGATAAATTAAAATTATGTATATATCATAAGCTCTCAAACCACATCGAAGGTGTAATGGTTAGCTTGCTTGACTCCAGTGAGATAGATCATGGGTTCCAGACTTGATCTTACTTACTTACTTATCCTCTTCGTGATCAGGATCACATAAGGCCGAAACAACGCCACGCCACTTCTGTCTGTCTTTTGCTACTTTCTCTGTCTCTCCCCAGGACCATCCCATCTTCTTTAACTCCCCTTCTACCATACATCGATACGTTTCTTTTGGTCTACCTCTCTTTCTCTTCCTATCACTCGGTGTCCATCTAAGGGCCACTCTTGTTATGTTCTATCTTTCCTCAGTACATGTCCTATCCATCTCCATCTTCTTTTTATTTCAAGGATGATGTTACATTCTGATGTTTTCTTATATAGTTCAATATTAGATATCTTGTTTGGCCAAAAAATTCGGCACAACAGCTGTTGTGAAATGCTGATAGCTTTTGTTCATCTTCTTTAATTAATCTCCAACTTTCATCTCTGTATAGTAGTACAGATTTTACATTGCTGTTGTATATACTTAGCTTGGTCTTATAACTAAGTTTGTTTTGTCTCCATAGGTTGTTTAGTTGGCAAAACACTGTTCTGGCCTTCTGGATTCGAGACTTTTATTTCTTTTGATGTGCCGTTGTTGTCACGTTGCTTCTTCGATGGGTTCATTTCCTATACATACTGCTGGTGTTTTCAGGCTGTTTAATGTTATTATTTTTGTTTTCTTAGAATTGATCTTTAATCCTATACTGTTTGCAGTTTCACTAAGCTTAAGTCTAACCAAAGACTATAAAATTGGTATTTGTTGCTTCTCCTCTAAGCACGCAGCATTAAGGAGAAAGACTGGTTGGCTCAGAATCAGGATAATGTGTCCGAATGGGGCAACATGTCGATTGACGAATTGTTGTTACAGTGAGCTAGCACTATAAAAATCCAACTAAGCATGTTGGTCTAGTGCAAAGTGAACCTCATCATCATCTCATTGAAAATTAACTTGTTCTCACCATGATACAGCTGAAAAATTACTGAATTGGCATTAAACAACACTCTCTCACTCAGTCATCAGCTCACCAAGTCCAAAAATAGAGATGTTTGCTCTCCAGTGGCATAAATAAACTATTGTTTTCACAGAGAAATTCATGTAAATAAAGCAACTTTTAACAGTATCTGCGAAATGGATATTCCGACTGCAGATTACCCACGTAGAAGTAGAAGATATCGCTGTACGGCAAATAGAAAAGTATCTATTCCTCATACAGTAAACAACTATTCGCCGTACAATTTATCCGCTTTATTTACATTAATTTCTCTGAAAACAATAGTTTATTTCGAAATACAGTGTTGTGCAAGCTTAAATATGATAAAACTTTGTTCTACAAAAATGTCAAATGAATAGTTGAAGGATAAACGTGTTTTTACAACTTTGAACTCGTCACATGCTTCTTTGAACAGGTACCACCTGGTCCGATTCTGACGATTTGAAGAGAGAGAAAACAAATTATGGATCAGCCTTAAATAGTAGCTACATTATTAGGAATCAATATCACAAAACTTGACTTGTCAGCAAAATGTAGAATATAATGAAAATAAGAAGAATTTGACCTTACCTGACTTCACGTTTGTTTTTCCACCCGCTTCGAGGGTACCTATATCCGGTGGTGATGCCACACAGTGATCATGGTGGTCAGTTTTATTGGTGGAGAAAAACAGAGTACCCAGAGAAAACTGCTGACCTGCCATAAATCACTGACAAACTTTTTTTTTTTATAATGTTGTATTGAGTACACCTCTCCATGAGCGGAATTCAAACTTTAGTGATGATATGCACTGATTGCTCAGGTATTTGTAAATCCAACTGCCAGACAATCATAGATGCGATAACGTAACCCTCAGTCCACTTGTGCTCCCGTGAGAAGCACAAACGGATTGGGTGTTACGTTATTGTATCTAGACAATCACTACAACGGCCCAAAGTAGTTGAAAATGTACAGTTAAACCTTATTATCTCAAACTCAGATAAATTGTTTGGTCCATACATACTAGGTAACTCAGCTGAGCTTTTCTTATCAGTATGTCGTAAACTTTTCACATTTTCAACTTCTTCTGCAGAATTGCTGCATGCCCAGCCACCAAACTTTCCACAGTTGTTCATATTGGGGTTCTGAAGAAGAGTTACATATTTTTATGTGATTAGAAACCCAAGATGGCTGTCTCGGAATATGATTGGTTGAGACATTTTCTACTGCAGAACTACTACTGTGTGTAGTCAACAGACTGGCCTCTGATTGGCTGAGATATTTTTCTTTCCAAAGCTTCCAAATGGGTTCTGAAGAAATGTTGTTACTTTTTGGAATGATTCCAAATCCAATATGGCTGCCCTGGTCTCCTATTGTTGGAAATATTTTTGATTTCTTTTCCATAAAAACTGCATGCGAAGTTACCAGACTTTCCAGAAATGTTTCTTAAGGGGGTCCAATGTCTTATTCTATGGAGAAAACCTCATTTCAGCTGTATTGTCACGTATGCATTCATGTCATTATCTGCAGTGTAGTTTCTTCAGAATTCAACTAAACAAAGAAAGATAACTCTAATTGTTCTAAGATTTAAACTTGGAACAGATAATTCTAGTTAATAGAAACGATATTATAAATTGTAAATGAACACGAGAGACTATCCAACTCTACATTTAGAAACAAATGACAAGGAAAGGAACAGCTCTTTTATTGTAGTTCTACATTTAGCATTCACAGTAGGTTCCTCTAACCTATATTTAGAGGGGGCCTGGGTGGCTCAATAAGTTAGGTCGCTGGATCTAACAACTCATACAAGCCTATCACCAATACGGCGTGGGTTCGTGCCCGGCTTTGTAAACTACAAAAATGGGTGCCCTCGACTAGCAGCCGCAAGTGATAAAATTTACCAGTTCCTTGCCCATGTCCGGTGGTTCTCTCCGGGTACTCTGGCTTCCTCCACCACTAAAACTGGTCGCCATGATATAGCTGAAATATTGTTGAAAGTGGATTTAAAACACCAAAAAATCAATCAAAAATCAAATCCTATATTTAGATATTTACTAAAGAAATCACTGAAAATAAAATCAGAAATCACCATTAAAAAGATTAATACTAATCTTAATCCATGTAAATAACGTCTCCACGAATTCCAATAATAGGCTTGGATTTCCATCAGAACTTTTGACCTACATAAAGAAACAATGTTATACATTGGGTATGCTTGTTCTGCCTGAGACCCCAACAATAGAGACAAAATGGTTCAATGCAGGGCTGCAACGTTCGTCACCAACAGTCAGCGAAACACTAGTGTTGGTGACATGTCACAACACTTGAACTGGTATAGTCTTGAAGTTCATCTTACGTCCTCCTGTAAAAATACAATCAAAGTAATTGAAGACAGGCATAAAGATACTCGACTTGTCATGATGTATAAAACAAGGATTTAAAAATTGTATAAAATAACAAATGAAAATGTAACTATTACTAAACAAGACAGACTCTTTTAGCTGCCATTGACACACGATTTCATGGAATATGAACTCCTTGTCTTTCATTATCCCTCCTTACAAGACTCAATAGACTAGAATACTTTTTCCTCGTACGATATCTTACTGGTTTTTAGTGGCTCTGTTGAAACATTCAAGGCTGCTGTCTCCTTTATTACATACTAGTTTATGAATCTGTAAATTAGTATATATTGTCATGTGCAACATCTGACATAATCTTCAACTTGTATTTGGTAGTAGAAGAAGTAAAAGTGTAGATCATGCGCAGCGAGTATCAGAATTGTCTATTGTCATATCTCTGCTTAAGAACACCTGTTGAATCATTCAACTGAACAACCTGTTCACGTGTCCTCTTAACGCGTATTTCGTGTTCTAACTTCTACCAATGTAAATCTCTTATTCTGTTGTCTATTTTGTAATCTCGATTTCATGGTCGTCAGATTTGAGTATTAAACTTTATATAAATATAAAGAAAGGAACAGAATAATAAATATAGTAAACATGTTGAACATTATTTTTTTGTAGTTAAATTTGTACTTCTTGACAAATATTGCACATAGAGGAAATGTATTTTCAGGAGCCTCAAATATTTCATGGTTGTCATTAATTTTTTTATTTCATTTGAATTCATCTGAATTAATGTATCAATTTCAGTAAAATAACATAAAAAATGTACAGGCATTTAGAAAATATATTTGCTATAAGATCATATGGAAAGTGCAGACGTCCCGATGTCGCCATCTGACCATATGTGATCTGTGATAAGTAAACAAGGTCATTGTTATAAGATAACCGAGCCAACTGCCTCGGTTGAAATTTTGAAAATCCTTAACAGTAAGCTAAAGCTAAATTCTAAATGAGTCATATTTTGAGCATTGTACACTTATAATGAGCATTGCAAACTACTGAGCTTGTATTTATAATGTTGTCGATACAGGAATCAACATTTTTTAATAACACACAGTACTCTGCTTATATTCAGCTTTCATCGGATGTGCTTTTGTAAATTAGCAAATTGCACCTAATTTTTGGCTACAATTATGAGTGAAGAAAGATTAAACAGTGGTGGTCAACAACAGGGCTGCCAAGAGAATGTTTGGGCCCCAGGTATTCTGTATTCTGTAATCACCTCCTGCTTAGGAGATTTGTATTACAATGGAAGTCAAATACATTATCTACCAATAAAATCCTCCACCATTAGAATTATAATATTTACACTCTGCATAATATATACATGTATATTTCTGCGAAATATCATCAGCAATATTTACTTCACAATTTTATTGTTAAAATCCAAAAATAGAATTCTATATTATAGATTTGATACTACCGTTTCCCTGTCTCTACATCTCGGGAGGGGGGGGGACACTTCCTATATATTAAGTGATAGGGACGTGCCGCTGGAATAGGTCACATTTTTGTGCTTCGTAATATATATTAAGGTATGGAAATTTACATGAAATATATGATAAGGTTATCAATATTTACATGACTAATTATATGAAAAGCCCTTCAATTTAACCCAGCTACTGATCATGCCTCATGCTGATGTACATGTAAGTTCTGATTTCTTTCACAGTTCAAATTTCTTTTATATGATTTCATTATTGAAATTGCTTTGTGTATATAAAGAATATCAGTATAAACCTATGTTCTTACAGTATTGTTTTTATCCCCTTGCCAAACTTGGTACATACTTAGTCCTTAAGGGAATCTGGA
>MJUT01053676.1:50212-61047 GCA_002080005.1 Gigantidas platifrons
CTTAAGAGAATCTGAAACCCTATTGATTTTCAAGGTCATAGGTCAAAGGTCAAGGTCACCAGATCAAATTTTTACCACATAACATCCTTGTGAACACTCTAGAATCAACATCCTTCAATGGATTTTGACCAAACTTGGTACATACCTAGTCCTTAAGAGAATTTGGAACCCTATTGATTTTCAAGGTCAAAGATCAAGGTCTCCAGGTCAAATTTTTACCATGTAACATCCTTGTGCACACTCTAGAATCAACATCCTTCAATGGATTTTGACCAAACTTGGTACATACTTAGTCCTTAAGAGAATCTGGAAGGAATCCTATTGATTTTCAAGGTCATAGGTCAAAGGTCAAGGTCACCGGGTCAAATTTTTAGGCGAGGGGATACGCCACGCTTTGCGTTGCCCTTGTTTATTTTTTCGAAACGGCAGAAGATACGGCTAAATATGTAATACTGGTAATATGGGAATGGGTTACCTTGTTGGCAATGCAATATATGAAAAGGTGTATAATTTTAAGTTGCGAAGTGCCCCCCCCCCTTTCCGAGCTCTACATTTTCCAATAGTAAATATGTGTGCTGTGTAACATATAAATTAGCCTTCTGCAATGAAATTCAAGCACTTCAAGCTCAATAATATTAATTTTCTTGTGAGTTATATTATTCCTTTGACATAATATTGAACAGTTTATGACAAAAGGAAACTTGGCCCCCCTCCTCCAATTCTCCAAATAATGATACTCAAACTAACTCCAATAGTTGTTCTTAGGAGAGCTCAAGCAGTCGGGCTTGGCCCTCATTTGAATAATTTTATATATACATTTACAAGTCGAAAATCACTAAATATATATGCATGGTCCAGTGCCCTGTACACCGTAACAGAAAAGTTACTATATATTATCAAGGGACCTATGAAAGTCGATAGTGGGCTCCTTCCTGAAACCTGGGGCTACCTCTGTATGAAGAATTTTATATCCACTACACGAAATTGTCATTCACATATTCAAGAAAGCACACATTTTATTTTGTTTGCCTTGCTCAAAGAACACCCTCGTTTTTTTCCTCAATTGGCTTGTTGGCCCTTAAACTCATGGGCCCCGGCTGACCGATGTCAGTTCATTAGTCCGAAGGGTCAATAGTCCGAAAGGTCAATGGTCCGAAGGGTCAATAGTCCGAAACGTCGAGCAAAATTGAATTTTGAACGACCTCGAGACTACAAATTTATGTATCAATATAATATAGAATTGCATAAAACATTGATAGAAATGGTTGCCACGTTTCCTCGTGTAATAATACATCCTTTTCGACAGTTTTTTTTTTTATTACATGAAGAATACAAGCTTTTAAAGACTGCGCACAATAACACGCAATTTCGTGGCTTGTCCTTTTTATCCTTTCTATATTAATTTATATATGTAAATATATTATGTATATATATGTAGATTCTGAGGTAAAATAAACAGGCTAATTATGAACTAATCATAATTGAAAACTTGCCTTTCATTTTATATGTCTTGCAATGTCGTATAAAATACTTCTGACCTCTCGGTTCAACCTGCGTATTGATAAGACATTTCTTTGAGAAGGGAATTTGTCTTACAAATTATACATGATGGTGCATTATAGATCTAGTTTAATCAGCCCGCCTTTCTTAATAAACGGTCATAACTTATACTTTAGTAGTCAGAAAATCATCACTATCTGTCAGTGGGCATTGTCAACTAAAATTCTGCAATTTTTGTTTATTTATATAGTGACTAGACTCGGGAGTGATATTTGTCTTAATTGTGGCAAGCATGCACTGATTGGATTTGACCTACAACTTTCCTCCTTGCTGCAACTAATTGCTTGTTGTTTAGAATTGTCAATTACGTGTGGGATTGAATTCAAAATACAAATACAACATGGAAATATATTTATACAAATAAGAATTTGCTATATTCTTTGAAACTGCCTACAAATTCCGGAGCCCCTGTTTCATTCCCTTTCCATCGGGAGTTCATGTTGTTCGCATGTGTTACTAGTATACGATTGTATTTTTTGAATGTTGATGTTCGCTTCTTGTTTCCAGGGATTTATATATGTTAGTTCTTGGTTGCTCATTCGGTTTTTCTTATTTTCTAACATGCCTTTAAGATTCAATCGGAGATGACCAAGCGATGTAAGGAAGCTGAATGTTGAACATTTTCTGGAAAATCCACACATAGCTCTTGACAGATAAGATTTTTACTCATAATATTTGGAACATATCTAAATCGAGTTTACATATGCCCTTTTGTCTGATTTTTTATAAATATTTTTGAGCCACGCAGAATACTTCAGACCATTGACCCTTCGGACTATCGATTGATTGATAATTTTTGGTGTTTAACGCCAACGTGCACGTTCAGCTATATTATGGCGACCAGTTTTAGTGGTGGAAGAAGCCGGAGTAACCGGATAGAACCACTGACCATGGTCAAGCAACTGGTAAACTTATCTGCGGCTGCGAATCTCTGACTATCGACCATTCGGACTAATGAACCTTCGGACCAATTGGCAATGCATGGGCTGACCCCCCCCCTCCCTCTCAGTGGTCATCAATGTCACCTGTATCATTTGAACCAAAAGAACAACTATCTCTCACCTCAAACAATTGAACACAAAAGAGGCCATGATAAATAGCATTGGAACAAGCCTGGGAGCATTACCGGTATATAAATACTAACAGGAATTAAAATGGGGACCACCCTTTTTTCTGGTGTTATAATCTATGCCTATAATTCAGATTTGTGTATTTCCTATTAAATATTACAAAAACAAAAATGATACAAATCCGACGCTAAAAGACGGTTAGCATTTGTAAAAACTGTGTGACCCCTCCCCACTTTTAAAATCTGATCCATATTTTCCCGCCATAAAATATTTTGAGTCGATATGTTTTCGTACAAATGAAGACCATCATATCGTGCAGTTAGATAGATCTAAAATTAATTTCAATTAAAAAAGTGTTCAAAAAGTAATATATTCTATTCAAAAGGAACATATTTTTATACGACAAGCGGCTGTAAATAAACTGCTTGTTGAAAATAATAAACTTCCCGCCGTCCCGCCAGAAAACAAAAGCAACAACATAAATAATGTCAACAAATTATGTTTTTTTCTACTTCTCTTGATAAAAATCATCTACCAAACAACAACTACAGTAATTTTTATTGAAGAAAACAAATAAATAAACAGATAAAGGTAATGTTTTGGAGGGTTAACTCGCACTTGTTTACAAATTTATCGTAAAACTAAAATTATTGGCATAATTGTTGGGGCTAAAGATAGTCCTATGAATGATATGAGCATAGACACTTGTTCCAATCAATGGAAAGGTTGACTATCCATGTAATATAAGAGAAGTCACCAATGCTGGCAACATAGATCGCATAACATCGTATCCAATCAAGATCAGGTTGGACTTGGAACTGTCGTGATAAAACAGACAAGCGACTTTATTAAAATTTGTCCACAAGGAATATTGTTTTTATAGCCATACATAGGTACAGAAAGCATTATAGATAGTCCTTCAGTTTGATTTTATTTAGTTGACCGTTACAGAACATTTGTTTCACCACAGTCGCTTGAAGTTTCGAAAATAAGAAAAACTTCGAAAAATTTTGGTCATCTATAATAAATAAGAGACGTTATGAATTGGGTTTTTTGCACCAACATGTAAACAATGATTAACTGACGATTGCCGGTGTCAAGGGGTGTGTTTTAACTGCCTCTGTCGACTCGTGTCATGTTTATTTACTCATCGGTAATGTTTTAACCTACAAGCATCCTCTATCTGCGACGATTCGACAACTTTTTCATCAATTTCGTGTCTACTTTCTATGAAACGAACTCCATGGCGGTAGAGTTGGGCGTCAGCGTCCGGTCCAATGATCAATTATTTAGCCTTGTGTTCGATTCCGATTCCTAGGGCTAAAGATATACTTTATTCTTTGTACATGTATTTGTCTTCATATTGACAAACATCTTGCAGTTTTATCCCAGCGCACTTCTGACATTCAGTCAATACACATATTTGAACTTTCATTATTTATCTAATGTCCCGACTTATCCATATACATGTATGGAAACTGATGTTTTGTTTTGTTCTAAGCAGTTAGGCCTCTAATGTTTACAAATTGTAACAGTCCATTCTCAGGAGTTTAAATTTTCTTTCACACCTAACTAGCCCCAGGCTATTTGGAGATGATTTTTTGCTAGTCTGACAGTACTAGCCCAAGTAGTTCCGCTAAACAATTCCGATATCCCTTTGTCGAGATAATGAATTGTTCTAAAAATAAAAACATGATAATGAATTGTTCTAAAAATAAAAACATCTGACCATAACAGGAAACGATTTTGATTGGTTATTGTTATTAGGATAGCTTTTTATCATGGGGAATTTTGATTTACTCAGGAATGTCATCATTTCATTAAAGTACGTAAAATTGATTGATGGGTAGATTTTTATATGCGCTAGCCTGACAGGCTTTTCTTGTGTCGAAACTTGGTACATGTAGTCCTGCAGTTAAAAATGGTAGCCCCGGGAGTCGGGCTAGTGCTATTTTCAACCCCTGATTCTGAAGACGATCACCGATAATAAATTGCAATATTCTTGAATAAAATATTTAAAGTTATAACATATTCTGTTTAACAGAAATCTTTCATCCACCAATTTTTCTAACATTTGTAGTGTTCCGGTCAGTATATTTAAAAAAAATCACTAGCCACAGCAACAAACCACCAACCTGTCGCAAGTCACTGACAAGCTTCATCACATAATGTATTGAGTACACCTCGTCATGAGAGGGATTCAAACTCTCTTTAGTGGTAATAAGCACTGATTGCATGGGTAGCTGTGAATCCAACTACAATACCACCACGACAGCCCCATAAGTATGTATGTGTAATAAATGTATTTCAATTTCCTTGATTTATTGTTTGTACATGTAGTACAATGTATATAAATGTTAAATAATTGGGCCAAGAAAAAAAATGTGTGTTTAGGGTTTCCCTACCTACCCTATTATTTTGCTCTCAAAAATGCCTACTCTAGCATTTTATGGTCATTTTGGCTTAAGCACTGTTAAACTTTGGATTTCATCCCCATTTACTTAATGTAAAAATATTTTGAAAAAAAAAATTCCCTACCTACCTACCTTATTTTTTTTAGGGATGAAACCTAAACACATATATATTTTTTTGGCCTTGTTTAAAGAAATATTTTCAATAGATCATGAGGTTGTTAATTCTTTTGTAGATTTATTGAAACTGCTGTACCAATGCCTGGGGTCATAATGGAAAAGGATCAAGATGATGAAGGAAATGATGTAAGATGGTGGGGAATTGCAATGCACCACTTGTCTGATAAACTCAACCAAAAAGAGTTTAACAAAAACTGAATTCCAAAATTTGAACCTTTTTTCATCAAATTTGAATTGCAGAATGATCATCTTTATGGGTTATTTATGGACCATAAAATTTATTTTTGCTATTTTATTTAGAAAATGGTTCCAAATTCAGACATTTTGCATATTTGGAAGGGATACAATGTATTTAACACTTGAAATAGTAAAACAAAACAAATGTCCAAAATACAGTGGATCTAACACATTATTGTGTCCACACTTGCTTTTAATTTACTGGTACACATGTTCAAATTTCCCATGTCAACATGCTGTGGTGGTATCCTGCTTCGCTCTACATAACCGTTTATTACAGATAACTTGCCAGGGCTGAGATGAAAATATAAATATTTCTACACCTCTGATAGGCAAATAAAGTTCAGATGTTCCTTGAATATTTTTAAGACAGTACATTGTAAGGGTTCCTAAAGATAAACTACATTGTATAATTTATGTGTTGTTGCTGTTCAATCAAAATAAAACCATTCTAAGCTAGATTGTTTTACGGTATACATACAAATGTAGCTTAAATTCAAAACTATTTGTTCCTGTTGACTGAATATTTAGAAAAACAGTTGATTTCTCTTTAGAAAGTTCTTGTCAGTTTGTTGTTGAATCATTGAATAAAAATTTGTTAATTTATTGATATTTTAAACAATTATTATAAGTATTAAAGGCCTAAAGGTGCTGTGGGTAAGTGCAAATTTGTATAGGCAAGTAAAATTTTATGTGCACTTGCCCATTGGGGTCTTGAAAAAAATTACAAAGAATAACCTTAAGGCTTTCCATTCATGGCAAGTCTTGTTTAATTTAGTAGTTAATTTTGAAAAATCTTATTTTCTTTGTAGAATGATTTGAAAATGGAAGACATTGCATCACCTCAAAGATCCATATTGGAATTCTTCAAATCTCCAACAAAATTAACAGAAAAGCCAAAAAATCTCTTAAGTTACTTTGGTAAACCATCTTCAAAAGAAATTGATATCACAAAACCTAAAAGCTCCAAAGATGCACCAGAGAACAATACAAATGAAAACATGGTAATTATAGCTCAAATTGATACATTTATGTATGTTTTAATTTCTGGACATTACTTGATATTTAAAAGTTTGTTCATATTATGGCCTCACTATTTCTGGAGATTACTTAGTACACTTATTTAGAAGTTTGTTTATATTATGCCTTCACTTCAACCACATAGTGACTCAACCTTTCTGCCTACTATCACGAAACACCCATGATTTTTTCGCTTTGTATTCTTTCCACCTTTTCTGTTGATTTCTCTCATGTTTTTTCTTCTCGGGGGCAGTACATGCATAATATTTCAAGTCTAACATTTGTCAACAACAAACTGAACAATATCGTTACAAAACAGGAAATTAGAAAATTGCTATCAATTGTAAATCATTTACTGGACTTCTGGTCTGCTTAGTTTACATTTTTTACCGGACTCCGCATTATTTACAGGCGAAGTCTGACGAACCTTTGGAATGATTGCAATTAGGGAGGTTTAAGTATAATATATATAAATATTTACACCTGTCACCACAGGTAAAAATTCATCCGGCTATGAGTAGCATGAAATACCTGTCACTTTGATGCTGGTCATTAGAATTTTTTTTTTACTATAAAATGCAATAGCCCTAATTATTGTTTACTTTATACAGAATGGAACCCATAATGGTATCAAGAGTAAAGAAACAGAGAAAAAGACTGAGTCTGATAATTCAAAAACAAAACTGGTGAAGGTAGAACGGAAGAAGGGAACAAAAAAATCTTTGTCACTGGGAATGAAAAATGAATCATCTCCTAAAAGAAATGACGAAATGATTGACAGTGATGATATTGGTAAAGCTTGTGGGAAAGACACAGAGGAAGGTGGGATTAAAAAGGTACTGAAAATTTATTTAAAAGAAATAAGTAAGTAATAAAAGCAAAAATCTAGAATGATGAAAAATTTGAGAGTAAAATGAAAATGATGGGAAAATCTTTTTTCAGTCTTTGTGCTTGCCCGAAGCCCGGTATAAGTAAAACTGGATTTGGAGAAGTGAAAAACGAATTTGTTTTTATTTGTTAGAATAAATTGACAATTTTTCTAAATTTGGCTTTTGGGCAAGTAGGTGAAAAAAATTAAGGCAAAGAAAAAACTTTAGGATATAAATCTGATGAAAAGATTACAATGTACTGATAAACCCATGAAATGTTTACCATTGCAGGATAAACACAATATCTTTGTACATACATTGTCCGTAAACTATACCAGTATATGCATTGACTGCGAAACAGACCAGAAAAGTTTGTCCACTTTTCTACCTGCTTCTGAAGTTATATGTAGAAATAGATTTTAAAGATGTAGACCGTGTGGAATATTGGGGAATTGGTAAACCCCCTCTAGGACTTAATTCTAAATATGGAAATTGGGTTTATTTTGCCAGAGCAAGCAATATGGGCTTTGCGTACTCCATTAATTCAACATCAAGAGGGGAAATTATTGTTCATTTTATACAGTATGGAAAAGTCCTAATTATTGTTTACTTTATACAGAATGGAATCCAGAATGGTATCAACAGTAAAGACAAGGAGAAAAATAAAAAGACTGAATCTGATAATTCAAAAACAAAACTGGTGAAGGTAGAACGGAAAAAGGGAACAAAGAAATCGTTGTCTTTGGGAATGAAAAATGAATCATCTCCTAAAAGAAATGGTGATATTAATGGGAAAGTTAAAGCTGGTGGGAAAGACACAGAGGAGTGTGGGAATGAAAAGGGACTGAAAAATTGCACAAGGAAGGAAAGTATGTCAAAGAAAAAATCTAAAGACAAAGATGAAAAATTATTGAACAATAAAAAAGAAGAATCTGACCAAAAATTGGAAAACAAGAGTGATGAAATTAGTGGCATTAATTATTTAGACTTTTTGAAAACTCTAGATGATCAATCAGATAAAAATGACGATGGATTAACTGAAGGCAGTGTACAAACTGAAATGGCAGATGAAATTGATAATGAAACGGAAACTGACAATCAAACGACGGAAAATTGCCAAGAAATCAGAATTAATTATCTAAATATAGCATCATATTTTACGAAAGTATCAGGTTCAGCTACAAACAAACCACCTGCTAAATGTAACAGTCCTACCATTATGACTACAGCTGATATACACATAGAGCCAACACCTTGTAAAATTAACGAGGCTAATAATTCTATAACAGTTAAAAAATGTTCACCTTTAGTTAACGACACAAAGTTAAATGAAATTGAGATATTGAGTTCTGAGGTGGTAACTGTTGATAGTCCTTTAAAGACACCAAAGGGTAGAAAGAAAGGTACTGCAAGGAAATCCTTAAATAAAAAATTAGCTGCTGAAACGATAGAGATTTCTGACGACAGTTTTTCTGTCGATAATAACACAGATAATCAAGAAGCAGAGGAAAGAAAGAAAGCATTTCTACAGAGTAATAATAAATCATCAAGTCTTCAGAAAACATCACAAGCCACACTGAGTTTTACTAAAGGTGGACTCCAAATGACGAACAAAACTGCTCACATGACTAGAGTTCGTAAATCAGAATGTGAAGAAGTAGTCTCAATTGAATCTCCATTGTCTAAAAGCACACCAGTGAAAAGAGGCCGGGGAAGACCACAAGGTAGCACTAAACAAAGGAAAGAGAACACTTCAGAAGATCAAAAAATAAAAACAAACAAAGATGTATCTCAGCAGAGTTCAGAGAGAAATATAAAGGAGAAAACTACAAATCGAAGAATTTCTCTTCGTAAAAAATATAAAGTTGACATGATCAACATTGACACAAAAAATAGAACACCAATCAGGATGAGACTAATAAGGTTTGTATATTCTGTTGTAAATCATCTAGCTGTTATTTTCCATTATGGATAAAACATCTCATTAATTGTTTTATTGATTCACATGTTAGCTGCAGACTTCTCTTGGCATCTGTCATCAGACATCATTAAGGAAGTAATTAAGTAAATAATTAAATATCTTCTTCTTAAGGACAAAAGTAATCATAATATATAAGTAAAGTGTGATGTGTAAATTTAGTATTATAGAATTCCCGTTTCCTGTCATTCGAAGCAAGTGAAGTTCGATCATGGGTCATTGTGGCTTTCCTAAGCTTTGTTAATTTCAAACATTTTATAAATTCCTTATTTCACCTAATTCTACAAATGAAATATCAAAGTTTTTTTTTTTTATGATTGTGTTTCCAAGTGAGAAAGTTGTCAACTTTTATGGTGATATTGTTTTCTATGCTTGCATAAAAAATTCGCTGCCTTGTGTTTTTCAAGCATGGATATGTTAGCTGATTACGTTTTTTACATGTATATTAATAGAAGTATTTCATATTGAATCAAAATACAAATATTGTCTTAAAAAGATACTGAAGAAGAAAGGGAAAAACAATGTGTATATAGCAATAACTGAGCAAATCATTACAAAAGATAAGGTTTTCCAACATTGAACTTTGGGCAATTAAGTCATCGGTCCATTGATCCTTCCTTGTGTCACCTTTTACCTACATGATTTATTGTTCATAATTTGTTCTTGACATAAATATAGCTGAAATTCTGGTCACTAGACATAAAACAACAATCAATCGATCATTAGTTCATAAGATACTTGTTACAGCATTTGATTTTCTCATCATCGATCGTGTTATGATTGACGTGTTCGCCTCGAGTGTGGTAGATTGTTGCCGATAGAGCCACAATCGAGTCAAACCAATGATATATTGGTATTTGCTGCTTTTCCGCTAAGCACACAGCATTAAGGAGTAAGAGCAAAGGTGTGTTGACTCAGAATCAGAATGATATCTTCAAGTTGTCTGTTCAGTGTTGAGCAACATGTCTACCCATGGACGGTTGATTCTGTGAGCTAGCACAATAAAAAATCCTACAAATTCATCTCATCTAATCATGTAACTTGTTCTCACCATGATATAGCTGAACAATTGCTCATTTGGTGATAAACTACTATCATTCACTGCAGTCATTCACTGTTTATAATATACCACTCACAAAAATGTTTTATGACTTGAAGCTTTCTGTATCAAAATAAACATGTGGAGGACATCGATTTTGGGATAATTCTTTGTTTCACTTTATTTTTAGGTGCAACAAAAGTGGTAGCAGTACAGATGAATCTTTTGTGTCAATCAAAAATAAGGTTAGTTTTCATGTACTGCATTTCTATTTATATTTATTCTGCAATCAGTACATGTGCTGTACAAATATGCTATACAAATAAATTTTTGCTTTATTCATAATATACAAATAAATTTTTCAGCCTACGAATAACTTTTTAAACCTACGATTAAATTTTTAAGCCCCGCCTATATATATTCCGGAACTACTTTTTAGCTCACCTGACCCAAAGGGTCATGTGAGCTTTT
>MJUT01053676.1:61474-82984 GCA_002080005.1 Gigantidas platifrons
CTGATCGGAAATCCAACGTGGCTGCCAGGGCTCATAATGTGTTCTGATTGGTCGAAATTTTAAAAATCTTATTGTTAGAAACCACTAAGCCAATTGAATTGTGACTTTACAGGAATGATCATTGGGTGATCCTGTACTAAATTTGTGAATCGTTTGCTGATCGGAAATTTAAGATGGCCACCATGACTCGACTTAGTTTTAACATAGGACCTATGGAAAAAATGTTTAAAAGTCTTCTCCTCTGAAACCAGCAAGTCAATTTAAAGCAAACATGGCATGAATGGTCCTTAGGTGGTCAACTTTCAAAATTATGTCCTGTGAGCCCGACCTCCATCCAAGATTGCCGCAGTCAGCGGACATAGTTTTAACATAGGACCCTATGGGAAAATTGTTTAAAAGTCTTCCCTCTGAAACCAGTCAGCCAATTTAAAGCAAATATGGCATGGATGGTCCTTGGGTAGTATACTTTTAAAATTGTGTCCGGTGACTACTACCTCCATCCAAGATGGCTGCCATGAGCAGACATAGTTTTAACATAGAACCCTATGGGATTTGAATAGTAACTTAGATGTATTCGGCATGTAGACATTCTTAAGAGGACTTAGTTATGTCAGGTGAGCGATACAGGCTCATGTGAGCCTCTAGTTTGTGTTTCCGCTCTCCTGTGAAGGAGTTACAATATGAACCGTAACCAATGTCAATAATCAACCGTCGTCTTTTTCTAATAAATGTTTTCGTTCTCACTACTAAATACAAACTGACAAAATTAATTACTAGTTAATGAAACTTATAATTTTAAAATTCCATATTTTTTATACATATTTTATGATAAAGAAATCCTAGAAGTCAATGAAAAACAAAACAAAAATCTTAAACAAATCCGAATCATTTAACTGGGTCATACTTAAATATGCCTGCAGTAGTAACCAGGTAAATATATACACCTGTGTGGAAAGGTGTACACATGCAACTATATGGTTCACTTCTATTAATTTTTTTTATATAAACTAGTAAAAGGAATATATCGGATGTTTGCTATTTTATATAAGAAAAAATAAATAAAAGTGAACCATATAGGTCTATTGTCCTCGGGGATTAAAACCCACGGCTCCAGGCTGTTCTCTTTTATAGACTTATTCCCTCCGTATTTCATAAAACTTTGTCAAAATATACACCCAAAAATTCCTTTAAAATGCAATTTTTCTATATGAACAGGGCCAAATTCGTTTACTTTCTGGTCTGCAAACTTCCAAATTAAATTAGCACCCTTTATTCTCTACACAACTCTCGTTTACACTTTTACTTTAAAATCTACAGTTTAAAAGATATTTCAAATTTTCATTATTCTAATAAAAAAATTATTACTTTAGTGACAGGTAAAAACGAATAATTTGTATTTTGTCGCTTATTAATTGGAAATTTGCATGGTGCTTTGTCCGTAATTAACGCCAACTAAAAGCAGATTCACAGAAAATAAGAAATAAGTGCATTATTGTACTGATTTAATGATGATTCAGCAAACTCCGTAAACAATGCCGATAATTAATAAGATGGCGTCCATTTCTTGATCGATCTGAAAACACGAGCAGTTGCACTTTTTTTCCCTGATGCACGTACATTTCATAACATTTATAAGTTACAGAAACACGTTTTATTAAGGCATCAATCATATCTGATAGTTTTTATGGGTAACAAAAATTTACGATTTTGGCAGATAATGCCACTTTAAAAATCTATCTGAAATAGGTATAATTCAAAAATAAAATTTTAAGCCGATTAAATTTTAAAAATATGGAATATTTTAATTTTTATTGCGACATTCAGTGAGGTCTTCACCATAAGGAACATAAAACAAGTATGGAAGAATTACTCCCTTGTTTAACTGAAACCATATATGTAGAAGCTGGAAGTATAGTTTAGTGTATATTCAGCCTATTTTTAATTCCAGACAAATTTAAAACAGTCCAAGGCACAGCAACTCCTTGACAAGGCAAAAAGAACAAAATCAACAAAATCGCCTGAGCAGAAAAGGCTTATAGATAAAAAATTAAAGAAAAAAGGTGGAAAATTAAAAGACAGTAGGAAGAAGGAAGCTACTGAACCTAAAGACAAGAGTGACAATACTGGAAGAAGGAGGAGTTCAAGACTATCTGGTAAATACAATGATAATTATTCACAAAGGATGTCTGTTTTTAACATGAGTGACCATATTAAAAGATGTCTACAGAAATGGCCATCCATACAAATCTTGATTTGCAGATTCTGGACTGATTTAAAGCATGTCTTATCAGTAAATACCACATCGTACAAATTGCAATTGATATAAGTATAACTTGGCTTTTGATTCAATGGAGCTATGTATAATAAAAGAACACGACTAATTTCTGAATTATGTCCCTTAATTATGCGCTATAGGTTGTCCGTTGGTTTTCAAGCATAAGCTCAAGTTCTATATTATTTAAATAGATTAACTTGAAATATTAAATTTAGTTTTAGAATGTTAATCTGATCAAGTTTGAATTTCAGATATATATCAGGTATTTCTTGTTTCAAACTTATGCCCCTTGATTATATGCAAAATGATGATTTTTATTGGTTTCAATATAAATTCAATTTCAATATTCCTTAGATATAATTTTTTTCATTTCTTGTTTATGTATAAATATATATGGGAGTTGAAGGACAAGTAAAGATATTATGATTAAAATGGTTAGGGCAGTAGATTTTGGAAACAAAAGTTAGTTACAATCCCTAATACAATACGAATGTTTCCTTTGTAGGTATACTACAGAAATCTATGGATGAATCACAGGAGGAAGATGATGTTATGATTATAGAGTGTGAGGATGAAATTGATGGAGGGAGAAAAAAGAAGAATCTGAAAGATTTATCTACACCAAGGAGAGAGAAGAAATCATCTATGCCAAAAACTTCAAGACAAAATAAAACTCCATGTATAGGTACACCAAAAAAACCTGCAGGTAGGTTAAGGGGGAAACGATTCACCGTATGTACCGAAATCACGATTACATTGGGGATGGTTCGGTTCACGATACGTGGAGGTAGTTTTCGATACTAACGGTTGAACTTCCGTTTTCTTATTTTGGTGATCATTTAATTAATATTTTGAGAAAAGTGAATCGATTAATTTACGCTTTTAAAATTATAATCAAATATTTATAATTTCCGCTAGTACGTAAGCGACCTCATATAAAAAAAAACAACAACATGGCAGCGCCCATGTCGAGTGAAGGAATAGTTACAGTTTCCTATAATACGTATCGTAATACTTATCAAATATCGAAATACGTATCGTTTGTGGAAAAAGTGTATCGTTACACCCCTAAAGTAGTTTATACATATATAACCACCGTGAAGCCAGTCTAAACGAATCTCATTGAAACCTACTTTTGTGTTTGGAATAGACAGGTGTTTCGTTTGAGTAACAAGGATTTCCCACATTTGCACTTTATCTAAAGTACAGTTCACAGGATTCCACTTTATTCAGGGTTCTGTTTAGGCAGAGTTCACTGTATATATGAAAATATCCTCAAACTCCCATGTTGTGTTATACCCTTAATCAGAGACAGGAAACATGAATTATCAAGTAATTCTAATCCAAAGGATATATAGTATTTTTAGTCAGCTTCTTTCCCTCAACTTCTCTTGATATACTGTATAATATTCATTAACATGGTATTAAGAATTAAAATTATTGGTGTTTAATGCCACTTCAACAATATTTCAGTTATTTTGTGGCAGTGTAAAAGGTGATAGGAAATCAAGAGTACCTAGAGATAAGCCACTGACAAACTATATCTTATACTGTATCAGGTACCATGGGCTGGAGTCATATTTATATACCTTGGAGGTAATAGACACTGATTTTATCTAGGTAGATATTAGGAGTGTAACGATATACCGGTATTTTATTGACCACACGGTTCCATGGGTGCCCCTTACAATATTGATGACATGATACCACTGGGTGCTTCTTTAGTACCAAAAACTGTTAAAATCAATGAAATAAAGTAACTTTTTTATTCCTAAATCAAAATTTGTTTAGCTACATAAATATTGTGGGTTTTTTTTTCAAATATTAGTTTTAATTTTCACGGATGTATGTGGCAAATCCTTAAGAAAAAAATGGTGATGCACACAAAGGTATACAAAATGTCACAATACGTATCGTGATACATATCGTCACCTGTCTAAAATATCGCAATACGTATCGTGAAAAAAATTCTGTATCATTACACCCCTAGTAGATATGTCATATTATCACAGCCACAAAATCTTATTAAGCAGTTGCTCATCTTAGATTTATTTCAGATCAATGACAGCTTCAGTGATGATATTTGTGCAATTTATTCAATTTCAGGAAAACTAGCGCCAATCTTCATGAAAAAGAAAGAAGTGGAAGAACCAAAGAAAGTAATTTTAGACCCAGAACAAGAGAGGCTTAGACGAGAATTTTTAATGAGTGGAGTTCCAGAAGCATTAAAGAAACAGACAGTAGCAGCAAGTGCTGCTGCAGTTAACTCTGATTTCTGCCCATTTCCTGCCATTAAGCATGTGCAACAGGAAGATGGAATTGTGGGAAAGTCTGGTATTGATATTTGGAAATTGTCTGGAGTGGAATTAAAATACATCACATCAAGCAACGAATGTCAATCTGCATTTCCTAAAACTTTTTGGAAAAAGAACTTTTTGGAAAAGGACAACATAATGTGTGATTTAACCAATTTAAAGGTATTTTGATATGGGTCCTTAAATGATATGGTAGTATCAGGGATAGACACTAACGGTCGCCCAGTCGCCCAAGGCGACTTAAAATTGTATTGGGCGAGTGAAAACTCGATTACTTCTCGCCCAGGTGACGACTGAAAATTTTGGGAGCGATGTCAAGAATTATTAATTCCCGCACCGGTTTTTAGACGTACCAAAATTGCGACTGGTTTCCTATTTTTATTTTACTTATTTTGGTAATGGTATATCGAAATCAGCGGTGTCAGTAGAATTATCCCTGAGAAATGATTGTCGGTTTCAAGTCATTTTTTTGCCGCCGGGTCGTTATCTTTTATTACTATTACTAATAAATACAATAAAATAAAATAAAATGAACACACCGGCCCTCTATTCTAACTCTAAGATAGCCAAAGCGCTTAGGATATCGGTAAAATGATCATGATTTAAAACCTGTACGTGACGTACATTGTGCATAAAATGGCCACCGGTGATGTGCCCAGTGGAACCGTTCTGACTATTTACAGAAATATACGCATTTATCAACGAAATATGAGTGATGCAATTTTATTGGCTTATCAAAAGCCTTTATGATTTATTTTGTGACCTTCACGGGAAAGATACCAAAACACTGATTTGACAGAAACAAGAAAAAAACAAAAATTTTAACACAACACACTCCTTTATACCATTATAGGACCAAAAGTGAGACCAGGTGTACCATTGGTGGTAAGCATATTCTACATCCCATAAGACACATGTTTGTTGATTTTTGAATTTGTGGTTTAACATCTCTTGAAGAAAAAAACCCTGCATGCAAGCCTGTCCTTAAAATTTTCCTATGGTAGGGGAAACCAACAATCAATTTTACATGGCCAAATGACAATGCATAATTGTTTGTTGACAATATATTTCAACTATTTCAGAGCCTATGGCTAAGCAAACCACTACTGAAAATTAAAAGAATGAAAGTCATATTTCTAATTCTTTCAGATTTTGTTTTAATCATATTCATAAATACAGTATACAGTATAAGATTAAAATTGGTGATTAACTTTAAAACACATATAACATATATCCGCAACAGAATACAGAAGGAACAAGTTAAAGGAATTATTCAAAAAAACAACAGAATCCAAAAACAAGTCAAAATGGAGATATTGTTAAAATATCTGATTTACCGCATCTGTAATCTACCTGAAAAAAAGCTGGGCGCCTAAATTATTTGTTGGGCTCCTTGAAAATGAAAGTTAGGAGACCAGGTGGCGACCATGGTTCAAACGTTAGTGTATATCCCTGAGTATCTTGTCATTTGTAAACAGTTGAAATCAGCATATTAATAATCCTGTTTTTTAAGAAAGGAAATTGAAAAAAAATGTCATTTTGCTTTTAAACAAGTGTCTTTACATTGGATTAATGCTTGTTTTAGTTATATTTATAGATTACAAGATAAAATTCATTATAATATGAATGTCTATCTAATAGAGGTGATCACTTGTATATGGAGGAACTGTCATGGTCGTGGATGTATAGTAGTTGGATTTACAACTACTTATGCAATCAGTGCCTATCACCTCTAAAGTTGTGAGTTCTAATCTTTCTCATGACGAGGTGTACTTGATACAACATTATGTGACTAAGTTTATCAGTGACTTGTGACAGGTCGGTGGTTTTCTTTGGGTACTCTGGTTTCCTCCACCAACAAAACTAACTGCCATGATATAACTGAAATATTTTTGAAAGTGGCATTAAACTCCATATACCTAACTTGTATATGGTTGTAAAACAAAATCTTAGAATTCTAAAAAATCTTCATTTTTAGAGACCATTATAAATGCACAATGCGTTTCTTCATATAAGAATTGTTTTATACACATTCTAATCTATCTTGAAAGACCACTACTTACTAACAGAATTGTGTCTAAATGACTTTAATGTCTCTTACAAAAACAGATTAAACATGTCTTGCATGTGTCATGTTTGTATTCATTTTGGAAATCCACTTCATTTCTATGAATTAGGAGCAAAATACAACATCATGATGTTAATAATCTGATTATTTTTCACAGAATTACCAAGATTTAATCATTCTGTTTATACTTTCAGAAATTTTCACAACATCCAAAGATAGAAGAAAGGTTATGTGAACCATTGTTAAAAGAGATCCAACGAGTTAGTCCAAGCTATAATGTTGATAAAATGTACAAATTACTGAAGGAAAAGAAAGAAGATCAAGATGCTGAAATGACAACTGGTATTGTTTACTGTCTAATCATAAGATATGTTATTGTTGTATGCAGTTTAATATACAATTATAGTCTATTCCAGTGGTCGGTATGAGTTTAATAGACCAAAAAATAAATATTGATTGAGGCCGCAGGGTCAGTATCAATATTGATTTCTTGGCCTATTAAGACTCATATCGACCGATCAAAAAGACTAGAATTGTTTTATTACATAATAAACCCAAAAAATTATTGAAAGACAAAGTTAGCATGTGAGATATGCTGTAGCTTAGGTAGGTATATAGATGATGGCGACAGTAAAATCAAGACTGACATCAGCAAAAGCATGTCGAGCCCTTGGCGGTTCAAGTCAAAGGCTATAGAATTGGTATTTGCTGCTTCTCCTCTAAGCATGCAGCGTTAAGGAATAAGAGCAAAGAGATTGGTTGGCTCTGAATCAGAATAATGTGTCGGAGTAGAGAAACATGTCTACCCATGTCCTGTTATTTCAGTGAGCTAGCACTGTAAAAATCCAACTAATTATGCTGGTCTAGTTCAAAGTGGACATCATCATCATTTCATTATATGCAACTTGTTCTTGCCATGATATACAAGTAGCTGTAAAAATTTCTCATTTGACATTTAACAATGATCACTGACTCACTTGACATCAACAAAGCTTAAAATGCAAGACGGTCATCTCAATTAAATGCAGTGCAAAACCAAATTGTTTTGATTGTGCTGTTAAATTGGTCTAAAATTGACCTTTGCTTAAAATTCCCACAATATATATTTGAAGTCTTGACTATATATCAGACCTGATTTTCGTCCGCTTTAAAGCGGAATTCCGCCTTCTTCTTTTTTTTCCGGATTTTACCGTTACGATTCCTTTTTTATAGTATATTCAATACTTCCGATTTTACCGATTTCCGCTTTTTTGTTGTCCTCGTAAAATCAGGTCTGATATATATAAACTCATAGTGAAGACACATTATATGTTAACTGAAATTGATTAAAATATTTATTGTCATCGTTTGTAGTGTCTCCCTTATATAGAAACTTGTTATCATGTGATCATAATATTTACTCTGTTTAACAGAAGTGGAAGAACAAAAAGAAAATAAGTCAGATAAAGATCATACGGAAGTTGATCAAAAGGTCAACAAGAAAAGTAGGAGGAGAAGTCTTCGTTTGAAAAAGAAAGATGAAGTGATGGAAATTATAGATTTAGGAAGTCCAGAACCAGTCAACAAGGAGGAAACCAGTAGTAGTGATAATAAACAGGAAATAGGTAAATGTTTTAGAGATTATAATATGTTCGTCAAAACATTTGAAAAGATAGTAAGTAGCTACATGTTGTGTATAGCTTTGTTGTAGATACATAAAGTTGAACATGTACATGTATTTATCTACTGAACACATATGAGTCTTATATATCTCAGTCACCGGCAAATCCCTAATAGCTTGGCTCTTATAAGATCTAAGTAATTTTGGTTTGACCAAATGTCAAACACAAAGCAGGGGCCCGTGTGGCTCAATGAGTTAGGTCGTTGGATCTAACAACTCGTACAAGCCTATCACCAATATGGCGTGGGTTCACGCCCGGCTTTGTGAATTACAACAAAAGGGTGCATTCGACTCGCAGCCGCAAGTGATAAAGTTTACCAGTTGCTTGCCCATGGTCGGAGGTTCTCTCCGGGTACTCTGGCTTCCTCCACCACTAAAGCTGGTCGCCATGATACAGCTGAAATAATGTTGAAAGTGGCATTAAATACAATAAATCAATCAATCAAATCAAACACAAAGTTAATACTTACTACGATGTCTCGAAGCAGTTTTCTCACTCAATCCTGACACATTAAGTTCTATCTGCACATTGAGCTCAATATAAACATATCTGGGATTATAGATTTAATAATGAGAGCAAGTGCGCTTTATATAATCATTAATTGTTGGAAAAAATGAAAAGTGTCTAAAATAATATAACAACTGTGCACAACACTGAAATCTGCAATTACAAATACAGAACCCAATAACTGTCAGAGAAAAAAATGAATGTCCTCCCTGTGTTAGAAAATGAATTATCTGAACCCATTTAAGAACCTTTGTATCTTCTCTGAATGATCAAAGCTTGGTACAATTGGTCTTAGGCTTCCTGTTGCAAGACAAATTTTAAACAATATCCATTATCTCCCCTTATCGTTTTAGTAAATGTTTTCTTTCTTACAGAAAGAATATAGCTGAAATACTGCTTATTGTCGTTTCATTTATTTTCGTGGAGTGCCAGAAACTTGAGATGTTGGTTGACATTTGAATTCATGACTTAGATAATTGCAAATTACTTCTCTTGTTATTTATGCATTTTATTGTGGACACAATTTTGAGGTTTGATTGAACCAATGAAAACCACATAATTAGCATTCAAAGAATGAAGATGAGTTAACAGTATTTGACATTAAACAGCGATTGGTCAACGAATCTATAAAACAATGAAAATACATGGATACATCTCAGATACAACTATTTGTTTAGTTTTATTGTTCTATTTCAGCTATAGTTGTACCATGGACAGACAAATACCAACCAACACATTCATCTGAGATTGTTGGTAATTCTAATAATGTGAAGAAGCTTAAGGCATGGTTGATAGAGTGGAAACATAGAGTTAGTAAAGAAAACAGGAAGATGAGGAAAATTATGATGAAAGAAAGAAAAAATAAAACAAAAGATAAAGGTTTGTTAATGAATGACTTAAAAAAAAAATTGATGTATCATTAAACTTATTACTTTTTGATCTAGACGTGTTCAAATTATATTGTCAATAAATGTACAGTTCAATTCAGGTCCAATACTAAAAAAAAAAAATTCTTCAATTTTTATATTTTTTCTCTACATAGACATATAAATATTTAGATTTTTTCCTTCATATTTAGCAGTAGAAAATGACTGGTGGGCAGAGGATGACAGTGATTTTGACATTAATAGTGAGGACAGTGAGGAGGAGGAAGACAACAGGTTGTGTAACACTGTTATGTTGATGGGTCCTTCAGGTGTTGGTAAAACTACTGCTGTCTATGCTCTAGCTCAGGAGATAGGATTTAAGGTTAGTGTTCTGAATTTCATCTTAATTCGTTCTCCATCAATAAAACTGACTGCCACGATACTGAAATATTGTTGAAAGTGGGGTTAAACACCATAAACCAACCATCCATGCAATCTTAATACGTGTACCTCGTCAAAGAAGGTGTCCCAGGTGTTGATATAATGGAGGAGACAAATTTTTATGACATTTGATTTTAATTTGTAGATAATTATTGTCTAGTTTTATACAATTTTATTGATTTAACGATGCTATTTATGTCTTAAATTCTGATTGTTATTAATTTTCACCTCATTCAACAAATATTACTTGCTGGGTTGTACCATATATACAATGAAATTGGTAATACATGTACTATGATTTCATGAATTGACAGTCACTGAGTTTGTCTATAATATAGTCAATGAAACAGATTTCTGTGAACAATTTTACTCATTTCTGATATTATTTGTTGTCAAAAAATATGCACAACATCACAAAAGTAAAATAAACAGTGCAAAAAAATCATGAAAATGGACTGAAATCTGGAAATTGTGTTCTTTTATTTGTTTGTTTGGGTCTTTTTTATGGTTTCAAACAAGACGTTTGACTAAGAGAAGTTTTACAATAAACGATTGATTGATGCTGATTTTAGGACTGGTTTCCCATATTTTTATCTGTTTACTATATGTACATGGAATTAATGTTTGGAGCCAGTCTGAAGAATGGAAGGGGTGACAAAGATGCTTTCCATTTGGCAAGAAAAATGTTATTACTCTCCAGAAAGCAGAACCTTCAAAACAGGCAATTTCGAGATGTGATGACGATAGCTTTACTTTTAGGTTTTCCAAAGCAAAAAAATTCTCATTTCAACAACAAAGAACCAACTCTTAATTTTGTATTCCATGCAAACAGACAATGTAACACTGAATTACCCTACAGATAAACTCCAATGTTCAATAAGTGGTAAATTATACTTCATGCTGGTTGTACTATTGTAGGTATCTGAAGTGAATGCCTCGTCGACCAGAAATGGGAAGAGAATTTTAAGTCAGCTTCAGGAAGCAACACAGTCACATAGAGTGTCTCAGAATAAAGGAGAAGGTGGCCAGTTATTATCTTCACTAACACCAAGTATGTTAAAAAAAAAATATTGTCATCCACAGATTTGGAATACAGTAGTCCTCCTTTTGCAATGAAAAAGTGGTATTATATATTATAAGAGGGGTTGCATCACCAGAAGGGAACAATTTAGTAGTATTTTATGATCTCAAAGGCATCTAAAATCTGGTCTGAGGGTAACTACTGTCTAACAGATTTTGTCTGAAAATTGTATTTTAATATTTTGGGAAAATTATTATGTAATTTCTATTCATTTAAAGACCATCACCATGTTGGCTTGATCAAACCAAGGACTATAGAATTGTAATTTGCTGTTTCTCCACTACGAACATAGAGTAAGAGCAAAGTCTGATTGGTTCACAGTCAGAAAAATATGTTAGTGGAGCCACATGTTTCTGATACATTTTTTGAAAGACATGTATAATAAAACCTGTCTAATCCGAACCCCTTTGGGACTGAAGAATTTGTTCAGTTTAGACAGGTGTTTGGTTTACACAGGCACATAGACAATTAGTATATAGGACTGTAAAGTCTGTCTGGTTTAGGCAGGTTTTTGGTTTACTCAGGGTTCGGTTTAGACAAGTTTCACTGTATATCTTTAAATATATCTTGTTATTTTAGGTAAAAAATTGTCTCCTCAAAAGAAACCAGAAAAGAAGTTACCAACATCATTTGCCAATTTCTTCAAAAAAGCTGACAATACTTCTTCAGTCGATGTTGAAAAGCAGAAAAAATTGAAAAATGATATAAAGGGCAAGAAAAGAAAAAGAGATATTGAAGACAGTGATGTAGACAAGACACCTAAAAAGAAAAAAGAAAAGAAGGAGGAGAAAGGAGTGAAGTTTAACAGCTTAATACCAACAACATCTAATCAAGCAACAGCATCTAACAAGGGACTTAATTTAGCCAGTACTTCTCTCATACTGTTTGAAGATGTATGTATTTAAGGGTATATCTTATGTTGAATAAGGATGTTTGTTTGATGGTGTTTAATGCCACTTTCAACAATATTTTAGTGATATCGTGGCGGTCAGTTTTATTAGTGGAGGAAACCGGAGGCCCCGGAGAAAACCACCAATCTGTTGCAAGTCACTGACAAACTTTATTAAATAATGTTGTACACCCTGATCAAGATTCGAACTCACAACATCAGTGGTGAAAGGCACTGATTGCATAGGTAGCTGTAAATCCAACTACCATACGATCATGGCCACGACGGTCCCTATGTTGTTGAATAAGGATATATCTCATGTTGAATAGGTTTGTTTGTTTGATGGTGTTTAATGCCACTGATATCGTGGTGGTCAGTTAAATAGGGATATATCTCATATTGAATAAGGATATATCTCGTAATGAATAGGGCTATAACTCTTGTTGAATAAGGAGATATCTCATTTTAAATAAAGATATGTTGAATAAGGATAGATCTCATGTTGAATAAGGATATATCTCATGTTAAATAAGGATAGATCTCATGTTGAATAAGGATAATTCTCGTGGTGCATGGATTCTTGGTACATTGAAGTACCAATCCATATATTTATAAGGTAAAATAGTGGGTAAAGGCACACCTAAATTTCTTGCATGTCTAGGATCATTTTTAGATAGAATTCATTCAGTAGAAAAAGAAAAATGAGGCGATAATTCATCTGATGGTGATAATTCTTCTGATGGTGACAAATCAGTGTAAACTTTATTACTGGTTCCTCTACAATTAGTTGTAAATTTACTCTAAATCAATAAAGGCAAATTTGTTTTTGTAATACATTTGGTACATACATATAGTTAAAATACGTTTATTTACATATAGATGTGATTTTTATATTAGTAGGTAAAAATGTACTAATTGAAATTAAGTATGAAAAGTGAAATAAATACACTCGGCATTCAGATATATATATATTGCACCAAAGTTGTATTGCCTACTTTTCTGCAACAATTTTACACCCTTGCCATTAACAGTTGGAGTCGAATAAAATGTTGATAAACCTGATGCTAATGAATAATCAATCTCTTTGTAACATTTAAATTGCCTTTAGCCAGTAAAATCACACATTTCCGTACATCAGTATTATTGACATTTAGGTAATTTTCAATAAATATCTTTATAAAAATTTATAGATCATATAAGCATATTTTTGCTGAATATGGAACACATGTGTTTTGATTTATCATTATTTATATATACATTTACAAACTTTGACCTTATTTACAGGTTGACATTGTGTTTGAAGAAGACAGAGGATTTTGGTCAGCCATACAAATGTTTATGAGTACTACAAAGATTCCTATCGTATTAACAACCAATAATGTCACATTATCATCTAAGTTTGATGGGAGATATGAACAGTATCTGTTTAAAACTCCTTCTATGGTAAAACATTTTTTTTATGTTTTAAGCAAATGATTTGACTATGCATACAACATTAGTCAGAAAGGAATTGGATGTAAATGAACATGAAAGACTATCAAACTTTACACTTTAAAGAATTTAAAGGGGCATTAGCTACGATTTTTACCAAAAAGATTATATGCTTTGGAAATTGGTAAATAGCTTTCAAATGATGAAATAAAGGTAAATATTTCACATTAAACAGCTTATCGAACCACTTTCCGCCTTTTGAGAACGAAAATTACCATCGATTACTTATTTGCTTGCAAGCAAATAATTTGACCTTGCTTTTTCCGTATGCAATTGACTTTACTAGTGACAGGTAAAAACAAATAATTTGTATTTTGTCGCTTATTAACTGCCAACTTGCATGGTTCTTTGTCCGTAATTAACACCGACTAAAAGCAGATTCACAAAAAATAAGAAATAAGTGCATTGTTGTACTGATTTAACGACGATTCGACAAACTCCGTAAGCAATGTCGATAATTAATAAGATGGCGTCCATTTCTTGATCGATCTCAAAACACGAGCCGTTGCACGTTTTTTCCCCGATGCGGGTACATTTCATAACATTTATAAGTTACAGAAACACGTTTTATTAAGGCATCGATCATATCTGATAGTTTTTATGGCTAGCAAAAATTTACGATTTGGCAGATAATGCCCCTTTAAAGAAAAAGAACAGTATTTTTATTACTGTTCTACCTTTTACAGTCACAGTAATTAGCATAACTCATATTCCTAAATGAGTACGAAATGGTTCCTATCCTGCAGTTGATTGGGACTCTTAAAGTAATAAAGATACCCTAAACTGGGACTTTATTTAAAGTTTGGTTTATATAGAATTCTGGTTTATTCAAGGTTAGGTGTATGCAGGTTTCACTATTTGAAGTCTGATTAATTTTTGTCCTATGTCAAGTTTAAAAAAAGATATGTCTGTTTTCTTTTTATTATTAACCAAGCTTTTTGTTTTGACTCTTACAGAAACAAACAACGGTGTACCTACAATTGGTATGTTTGGCAGAGAACATAAGGACAAATTCGGAAGAAATTATGACATTGGTAAAAATTCTTTCTGGAGATATTCGTCGGTGTCTGCTAGCACTGCAATACTGGATAGACTCAGGTGGTGGTACATTACAACAAAGTCAGAAAATTATCTCCCCTGCCAAGCTGAAACCACTTCCTGTATGTGAAGACGTCTGCTCAAAAGATAAAGCAAAGCAGTTAATATCTACACAAGATGAAAATTCAAAGTCAAAGCTTTGTGATGATGACGATGATGATGATTTTGTAAGCATAAAGCCTGTCGTAAATAGAAGAAAGAGACCTTTAATAAGCGATGATGAATCATCTAACAGTGCTCTGACATTTCCTACAGCAATGGAGTCATTAGGGAAACCAGAATTGATATTACAGTCTAACACTCATTTATCATGTTTGAACAGTTCATTAGGGCTTAGTTTAGGTGGATCACAGGGAATTCTTAATCTACTGATGCAGCTCATGAAAGGTCACGATGATGACCTTATCACCATGGTTACTAAAGCATGTGATCAGTACAGGAAGTTGATGTATAACATTGTATACAACACGTATATAGATTTACTTCCAATGCCTAAAAGTCACAACACTTGTCCACCTACTTTAAAATCTAGTAAGATGAAGGAAAAGAAACCGCAGTTAAAGAGAATTAAAACATTTGATTTATATGATAGTGAAGCTTCTAATGATGGAATCTTAGATGAACCTGTGGAGGAAAATGTAGAAGAAACAATAACAGAGGAATCTAAGGAAGAAGTGATAGCTGTCATAAAATCTTTAGATGGATTGACAGAATTTTATGACAATATGTCTTTCATTGACTCGATCACAATCGGTACGGAAGTACCAGATTCATCAAATAGTTACATTTTACATAGCAAAAGAAACTTTAACGATACTGATGCTACAAACACATTGGAGCATATCGAGAAAGACAATTTAAGCTCAGAAATAGAAGTTAGGGCATTATATAAATTATGTACACAACAGAAACAAATACAAGACTCTTTCAAAGGTCAACATTTAGAATCATTAAGTATACCTTCCATATGTAGTCAGTCTGGAGGAGCTTTAGTCAACAGAGCCAGTAATAGGTTGGTATTGTTGTTACATTCAGTGATTCAGCTAGGCACCCGTCTCAGGACATTTGCCCACCTATTTCTCAAATTGTCCTGAAGAACTTTATAAAAATGAGTTTAATTATTAAAGAATGTCGTGGAGAAATTTTGATAAAACTGGCAATTGTCCTGAACATTTCAAAGTCTAGCTGAAACAATGTACATGTATTTCGAATCTTTGTGCTGATCAGAAACTACTGAACCATTTCAAAAGAAATGTATCAAAAATTGGGGATGGGGAGTCATTTGTTTTTGTGTAAAAAGATAACCTTTAATTTTATTATACCCCAGCTCGACGAGAGTCGGGGGTATATAGGGATCATGTCCGTCCGTCACACTTTTGGTTTCCGGATGATTATTAAAGTACCGCTCAACCAAATCTTTTCAAACTTTAAAACAATGCTGTATACCATAAAATACAGGTTAAGTTTGATTATGGTGTATTTCACATGTACCGTTCATAAGTTATGGCCCTTTTTCTCTTAGAAAATAGGGACTTTCTAGGTTTCCGGATGGTATTTAAGGTACGACTCTACCAAATATTTTCAAACTTTAACACAATGTGATGTACCATAAAATACAGATTAAATTTGATTATGGTGAAATTGACATTTACTGTTCATGAATTATGGCCCTTTTTCTTTTACAAGATAGGGACTTTAAAGGTTTCTGGATGAAAATTTGGAATGCGGTGGTACCTGTGATCACCAGATCAACTTTCTCTTAGTTTGAAAATTGCTTTAGGTACTATTTCAGCAGATTTCCTTTATTGTCACTTAAGGGGCAGTCATGGTGGTGTTTGTATGGTAGTTGGATTTAAGCTACCTGAGCTATGAGTGCCTATCACCACTAACGTTGTGAGTCAATCTCACTCATGGTGAGGTGTCACTACAACTTTATGTAATAAAGTTTGTCGGTGACTGGTTTCCTCCACCAATAAAAGTGACCGCTACAATTTAACTGAAATATCGTTGAAAGTGGTGTTAAACACTCTCCTTAACCCAAACACTTAAATAATAACAATGTTTTGGTATAGCTAGTTTTTGTGGAAAATATCAAATGTACTTGGAAAAATTGGATGGTCTTTGATTCAATATAAAAACAGGACATTTAAATTATATTAACTAGATGTATGCAACTAATTTTTCAATTAATCTTTTATTATGTATCCTTTATGAACCAATTGTCTTTGAATAAAACATTTATTTAATTTTAGTGCAAATCTAGTCCTTAAGAAGGCCAGTAATAATATCTTGAGTAACCTGCCCTTGACAGTTAGATGTCATCAGAGATCTGTGATCATGGACTATGTTCCTACGCTCAGAGAAATTTGTAAAGCAGAAAAGCTAAGAGAACTGGCCAAAGTTAAACGAAGGTAAGAATATAAAGCATTTCACTCTGATACAGTGATCTTGAAGGTTTTTTTCAGAATGGGCCCATGGCCCCTTCAAAAAAAATTCAATGGGCCATTGCAAATGAAATAAATTTCCAGCACAATAATGCATAGATATGTATTTTCATACTATAGCTCATGTAACATTTAAATAAATATAATTGATTTAAATTGAATTGCTTTTCAGTTTTCTAGTGATTTCTACAGACTCTGGATTCACTCATCTTTACCTGCTTCACTACATTGTTATTCCAAGGACTGAAATGTTTAACTTTGCCCATTATCGAAACATACACTTTAGCATGCCACATATTTAAAATTTCTCCATTTAATATCTATAAGCAATCAAATATCACCTATTTTTCTATTATTTTTAATATCCAACATAATTATAATTATCAGGGAGAACGGGTATCACTGAGGAATTAGGGTTTCAAGCTTCATTTCTCCAATCCAGTGACACTGATGTATAGTTAAATGTGTATTGTAGATTTCCTTATCTTGACCAATATAATTGAGAAACCACTTACATTTTGTACCACAAGGAACAAGAACAATTTCACAAGCTAATCAAAATTACAGAGAATAAAAAAATTAACATTTGATACACCTTTCATGCCTTTGTTATTGAATCTATTCTCAACTCAGTTACACACACAGTAAATCAAATAAAGGTCAAAAGGCTTTATAAAGTCATACATTTCAAACGAATTTTTATTCCAAGTAAATTTTAACAATAAACAACCATGATTGAACAGGACAGTATTTGCGGACGTCTTTCTCGTTAGCATCACAATCTGATGAGACAGGGTCGGGGGTACTTGTACGTCTTGTGAGCCAGAGTCAATCATATATTCAGTTTCTTTTCTCACAGAATCGTCAGGATCGAAATTGTTATTTCCATCTCGACCAACAAACGAAAACAAAGTCTTGTGGCCAGGTAAAACAGGCAGACGCTGCTTTTTTTCGGAGACATTTTTCTATAAAATTCAACTAAATACCGGCAAACAATAACTCGCAGACACGTACTTTCAGAAATAGAATTTTTCGTTAAAGTAAAATTTCATATTGAATTTATGGATGATTTTATAAAAAATTTCATTCATTTGATTCATATTTGTCAAAAATCAAATTTACAAACGTTTATTTGGAGTAACATTTGAAAAAAAAAGTCACATCATTGGTTGTTATTCTTTTCCGGTATTTAGACATTTCATAATTATATTTACTTCAGCGTTAAGCAAAGGAAAAACCACGAGACAGTCCGATAAATATATAAATAGGCAAAACGTTCTCAATGATCCGATTTCGACACGATTATGCATAATTCAGTGGGGTTCACTGCAATCCGGTGTACCGCACGACATGATAACCATGGATACCGAACCTTGCAAAATTATTGTGCGCCACACGGGCGCTTACATTTTACTTTCACTGCACCATTTTTCAGCTTAATGCGCAAATTGCACATGGCGCTGGACTTTCCCGATCACTGCTGATAACTTTTGATATGTATTTTCAATATATAGCTATACTTTATTAAAGCAACTCCTCTAAGGTTGTTGGTCCAATAGCTATTATATTTGGTAGGATGAATGGTCATGATGTGTATTTTCCTGCCATTTTGATTCAACAATTTTTGTGGAAAATTTTGGTATGATTCTATATGGTTACATTTTTGAATCGAGGCTCTTTAAATAGAAAACACATGATTAGGATTAGTGTGGTAAATCGTGTGTTCAAGCCCTGGTCTAGTTACAACAAGGGCAATAATGTAGGTATTTGTTATTTCTCTGTTAAGCATGCAACATTAAAGATTAAGAGCAAAACTAGTATCAGGATCTGGAGTGGAGCAACTTGTCTACCCATGGACTGTTGTCTTTGTGAGTTAACACTATAAAAAATCAAACTCAGCGTGTGGGTAGTAGATATAGTACAAAGTGTACATCATATCATTGAAATTTAACTTGTTCTAATCATGATATAACGAAAAAATTACTCACTTCACGTTAAACAATACAACAGAGACCCATTCATTTGTTTGTTGTGGTTTTTTTTTTTTTTTTACAGATTTCATCATTACTTCGACAGCATTGGATTAAATCTGAAGGACACAACTCTAGATGTCATGTATACAAGTTTTCAGTAAATAATTTGGAATAAATAGTGCTTAGTTGTCAATTTTAATATTATAAATTCTTCATATAGATAGACTCATTAATTTTTAAGACTTAAAAATCATGAATATTTGTATGTAAAGTACATAAAGTAACTTGTTTTTTTTTTATAAGATGTTGTCATATGGACTTGATATATCTTTTATACATTCTTATTTGATACAAAAATCATGTCAAAATACGTGTTATTTTATTTACTTGATTAGATTCATGTAGTCTTTATAGTTAATTCTTTAAAACTCTGATTAGATTATGTAAAGTACAGGGTCCCTGCAGGACAAGGCTGGTTGTTACATCTGTATTCTATCAAATTACACCTCTTATACCCCCACTCGTAGAGAGGGGGCTATATTGCAATCACCTTGTCCATTTGTCCATCCGTTCACACTTTCGTAACAGATATATCAGCTTCTACAGGAAGAAATGATTTTATATTTGATATATGGCTTTGGCATGGTGACTTGTACCGTGTCTCCCCTTTCAAGGTTTACCGCACATCTACTTCCTGTTTACCGTGCGACTTACAAATGAACGAGTGGGGGTATTCTTAGCATGACGTAGCGTGCAACATCTTGTTTGAGATGTTTAAAGAGAAGAAAAAAAAGAACAGTAGAAGTATTGTAGCCGCTTCAAAAGGCTAAATTTTCGTCTCAACTTCAATTTTTAGTGGCAGTCAAAAACCCGGTTTTTGTCATCTCTTCCTAGTTTGTCTATATGTTTTTAGATATTATTGGCCATTTCATTTTGAATCGTATCAAATGTTTGCCTTTTCTAATTAAACATTTTCAACAGAAAAAATTGGTTTTTCTACTAATGATGTACTTTTTAGTGAGGGCTGTTCCATTTAAATATACCTGGGAGGGAGGAAACACCACTTATTTCAGACCCCCCCACCAATAGAAAAAAAAAATTCCACCCACCACCACCAGAATTTACTTCAATAAAGTACCCCACTACCACCAGAAAAAAAATCATAAAAATAATTTCCTTTATAGAAACAACCAGAGCCTCGCACTAATGATATACCAATATACTGCATGTTTAAATCTCTCCCTTAAACTTTGCATGTAAATGTGCCTCTTTCAATTTACTATAGCTAGCTATAATTTTATCACAAGTTTTATTCACTGGAGACTTTGCAGCTATTAAACAATTATGTTTCATGTTCCAATACAGTAAAACCTGACTTGAGAGACCTCCCCATGAAAGACCATCCTCCTTTGGGAGATCAGTTGAAATTTGACATTATGGTAACATTCGTTATAAACACCTCTTTTGAGGTCATCTGTCATGAAAGACCAGTTATTCATGGCCGAAGGGGTGGTCTGTCAAGACATGTTTCATTGTAGAATACTCTGTCAAGTTTCATACATGTATTTTTAATCCCATTATATGGCTTATGCAACAACTGGAGCAACATGTTTACTACTATCTATATATATAGGGTAGAAGAATTTCTGAACCACTGTCAAAAACAGATACAGCTGAATTTCATAGGCCAATACAAGATCCAAGTCACTTCAGACAGATAAAGACCAATAAAGGACAAATAAAAACATACAAAAGTCATGTCAGCTTGCATGAATAAAGCTTTATTCTAGCATTTGTTCATTTTAAGAAAAATGAAAAAAAAAGAAAACTGTTACATTCAGTATTACGACAGTACAAAATGTATATAACCTGTTTGTTTCATATATGGCCATTTAAAATAAATAGTTTGTTTCTCAACCTGTGCCTGAGTCTTCAAAAAAGGGGCAGCAGCAAACTTTTTTTTAGCTTCTCACTCCAAAAATTATTTTTTGTTAAATGACAAAATGTTGGTATGGTCCATTATAAAGGTAAAATCGATGGAAAATTTGTATTTATTTATATCCACAGTGATACTTTTGCTTATTAACTGGGAAAACAAAAGTAGAATTAATTTAATATTTTGCTTTGAAAAATGTCTGTAAAGTTTGAAAATTACCTTCAAATATAAGTGATAATGACTAAAGACATATTTTTTCCAGCCATATGGCAACAGAAACGGAGGTTGTCATCTTTAAGGGTAGATAACTCCACTTCTGGAAAGATAACTCACTACTGTTTTGGAGCAAATTCTGGCAAAATGGCGCAATCTCTTAAGACAACAAAACAGATATATCTTTTTATTTCTGTGAAAAGCCAGCAAGTTTAAGGCAAAGGGATGGTCAAGATAAATATCCCCCCCCCC
>MJUT01053676.1:86164-96703 GCA_002080005.1 Gigantidas platifrons
AAAAAAAAAAAATGACAATTGAACTTACAAATACTTCTCAATTAATTCCGTTCAGGACACCATTTGAAACTTCTTGTTATTTCACCCACGTGGATGTTTGTTTTGGTTTGCTAATCACGGCTTTGTTATGGAAATTTCGTATCGATATCAATCAACTGATATAGAAATGGATGACTGGCGCATGTGACGTCACGAGTGGTTCAACCTCGTTATCGCACTCAAAATATGCATAATTTCTAGGTCAGCAGAAAGGGCGATAAAAAGGGTGTTTATCCCTTTGTACGTATCGTTAATCACATGAAAGTGAAAAAGAAATTATTTTTACAGCATTTTGGAAGTATTTCACTAAGTTTTGTGAAAAATTTAAAAATCGTGTCATTTGTCCTTTAAGGACTAATGTTAGTTGTCTTTGGATCTCTTCAGACAAGTACAAAAAGTTGTTTGTCTGAAGCCAATTTGAACTTGTCCCAAATTACATAATAAAAAAAGATTTTTTTTTCAAATGATGTACATTGTATTGTATTTATTATTATTTCAAGCCTTCCTAACCGCATCGTTGGTGTAATTGTTAGCGTACTGGCCTCGAGTGTGGTAGATCGTTGTTGTGAACCGCAATCGGGTAAAACTCGAGAAAAATTGGTATTTGTTGCTTCTCCACTAAGCATTAGTGAGAAAGAGCAAGGACTAGTTGGCTCGGAATCGGGATAATATTTCCAAGTGAGGCGATGTGTCTGTCCCAGACTGTTGTTGCAGTGAGCTAGCACTATAAAAATCCAACTAAGTATGTTGGTCTAGTACGAATCGGACCTCATCATCATCTCATTGAAAACTAATTTGTACTCACCATGATATAGCTGAAAAAATTGCTGAGTTGGCCACAACCACTCACTCTAGCCCTCCTGGCCAATTGGTCCAAATGTCCAGTATTGTTATCCTCCCGCGAAAGCGGTGAAGGATATTGTAATAGCGGCCATCCGTCACACTTTCTTGTTTACGTGATAACTTGAGTAAACATGGATAGATTTGAATAATTATTTTCATGTGGCTTGTAATTATCATTATATTGGATGGGTTCTAACATGGAAATATTTGAAGTAAGTGTTTTGGGGGAAAATCTTAGTTTTTGGTTCTCTATAAAGATTGCTCAGTTCGTCCCAATTCATGAACAAACATGGCTGCCACAGGTAATTCTTGTTTCTAATTGGTCGATTTCTAAAAATCTTGTCCTCTGAAACCGCTTGGCCAAATTAACTGAAGCTTGGTAGGAAGCATCTATGGAGGGTTCTCTATAAAGATTGCTGATTTTGTCCGGATCCATTAACAAACATGGCCACCACAGGCAATTCTTGTTTCTGATTGGTCAATTTCTAAAAATCTTCTACTCTGAAACAGCTTGGCCAAATGGACCGAAACGTGGTAGGAAGCATCTATGGGAATTGCTCATTCTGTTTTGATCTGTTAACAAACATGGCCGTCATAGGCAATCTTATTGGTCGATTTCTAAAACAGCTTTTCCTCTGAAATCGCTTGGCCAAATGATATGAAACTTGGTAAGAAACATCTATGGAATGTCCTCTATAGAGGTTGATCATTTCATTTTGATCCATTAACAAACATGGCTGCCACAGGCAATTCTTGTTTTAGATTGGTCGATTTCTAAAAATATTCTCTGAAACTGCTTTGCCAAAATGAACCAATATTTGGTGGGAAGCACCTATGGAAAGTTCTCTATTAAGTTTCCTCAAAGCAGAATGAAAGGTGAGCGACACAGGCTCAGCTCAGTGCTGAGTCCTAGTTTATTTTGTGCGATTGCATTGCAATCTATTAAATTGGAGTAACTTCCTTTTTTTTATTTTGCACGATTGCATTGCAATCTATTAGATTGGAGTTGCCTCCCTTTTTTTCAATTTTGCACAACTGCATTGCAATTTATGAAATTGGAGTTGCCTCCCTTTTATATTTTGTGCGATTGCATTGCAATCTATTAAATTGGAGTTTCCTCCCTTTTTTTTATTTTGCATGATTGCATTGCAATCTATTAAATTGAAGTTACCTCCCTTTTATATTTTGTGTGATTGCATTGCAATCTATTAACTTGGGAGTTACCTCCCTTTTTTATTTTGTGTGATTGCAATCTATTTAATTGGAGTTGCCTCCCTTTTTTATTTTGCGTGATTGTATTGCAATCTATTAAATTGGAGTTGTTTCCCTTTTTTATCTTGTGTGATTGCATTGCAATCTTAAATTGGAGTTGCCTCCCTTTTTTATTTTGCCTGATTGCATTGCAATCTATTAACTTGGAGTTCCCTCTTTTATTTTCTGTGATTGCATTGCAATCTATTTAATTGGAGTTGCCTCCCTTTTTTATTTTGTGCAATTGCATTGCAATCTATTAACCTGGAGTTACCTCCCTTTTTTATTTTGTGTGATTGCATTGCAATCTATTAAATTGGAGTTACTTCCCTTTTTTATCTCGTGCGATTGCATTGCAATCTATTAACTTGGAGTTACCTCCCTTTTTTATTTTGCGTGATTGCATTGCAATCTATTAAATTGGAGTTCCCTTTTTTATCTTGTGCGATTGCATTGCAATCTATTAACTTGGAGTTACTTCTCTCTTTTATCTTGTGCGATTGCATTGCAATCTATTAACTTGGAGTTACTTCTCTCTTTTATCTTGTGCGATTGTATTGCAATCTATTAACTTGGAGTTACCTCCCTTTTTTATTTTGTGTGATTGCATTGCAATCTATTTAATTGGAGTTGCCTCCCTTTTTTCTTTTGTGTGATTGCATTGCAATCTATTAACTTGCAGTTACCTCCCTTTTATATTTTGTGTGATTGCATTGCAATCTATTAACCTGGAGTTGCCTCCCTTTTTTATTTTGTGTGATTGCATTAACTTGGAGTTACCTCCCTTTTTTATTTTGCGTGATTGCATTGCAATCTATTAAATTGAGTTACTTCCCTTTTATATTTTGTGTGATTGCATTGCAATCTACTAAATTGGAGTTGCCTCCCTTTATATTTTGTGATTGCATTGCAATCTATTAAATTGGAGTTGCCTCCCTTTTATATTTTGAACAATATTGAATGAAAACTGTTACAAATTACACACACTCTAGGTACCCTCTACAGCATGTGATGACAAGATTTAGGCATGAAACTTTTTTTAAAGCAGTCAAATCTGTCCAGATCAGTAGTAAGGGGCCGTCATGGCCATAATCATATGGTAGTTGGATTTAAATCTACCTATATGCAATCGGTGCCCATCACCACTAAAGTTGTGAGTTAGAATCCCGTTCATGGCAAGGTGTACTCCATACAACTTTATCTGATAAAGTTTGTCGGTGACTTGTGGCAGGTGTGGTTGTCTGCAACGATATAACTGAAATATTGTTGAAAGTGGTGTTAAGCACCATAACACACCAACCAAAACAGAATTTTACATCTTCAACGTGTGTGCAATCACTGAAAATTTGTCACAATACTGAATGAAAACTTGCAGTTATATATTACATAAACTAGGTACCCTCTGCAGCATGTGATGACTGTTTTATAATTTAAATTTATGTCCAAAATGCTAGATGCTCATCTTCAATGTGGATACAATCATTGTGCAAAGTTTGAATAATGTTAAATGAGTGAATGATTGCTGTTCAACTCCAACCCAGCAATTTTACAGCTATATCATGGCGAGAACAAATAAATTTTAAATAAGATGATAAGATCCCTTTGTACTAGACCAACACGCTTAGCTGGACACTGACACATTATCCTGATTCCGAGCCAACTAGTCTTTGCTCTTTCTCCTCAATGCAGCGTGCTTTAATTTTATAGTCTTTGGTTTTCCCTAATATCTGGGCTCAAACCCATGATCTACCGCACTCGATGCCAGCATGCAAACCATTACACCACCGATACCGTTCATGTTAGGTGAAAAGTCGTAGTCATAGATTGCACAAACTAGACACCATCTCAGTGTTTCATACTGGAGCCAAGTTGTTCCTCAAGATCCTCTGCTGTAGGAGATTCAGGTGACTAGGAGTTTGTGTAGTTATGTTGGGAGAAAATAGGAAGCATTAAGATTTTCAAATTTTATTGCCATTCATACGTCACAATTATTCACTCGCTCCCGACCCATATACAACTGTTAACAAGATACAGAAACAAATACTTCCATCATATAAATAATTTGGCAAAACATTTTACTTGGTATATAATAACTGAAATAATATTTGTCTAATAATATAGAGTATAACTCTTGTCCTTTGTATTTCTGTGTAAAACATGTGATCTAGTATGTTAGTCAATGATTGGTTCATTTAGTCTATCCACACTGACCTTTAACATGTGGATTTATTTACAAGTAAATAATTTTCGATGGAATTTCTATCATGACTTTTATTAATTATTTGTGTTCTATAAGAACGATTTAAGAAATAAACTACTTCCTTGCATGTATATTGCCATTAATATAAAATCTACCTGTATCAAATCATTCATCATTTCATACATATCCACTGTTTCTATCATAATAGAATTGTTTATCAACAGAGAGTAGCAGCCCAATTTCATATTAGGGCCTTCAGAACTGTAATATAATAACTAAACAAGATTTTGTTTGGCTGTACTTATTTGACATAGGTTCAATTTATTTATATGTCCTTTTCATACATGCAAGATTCCAGACAATCTGATTAAAATCAGATCTCTCAATTACTTCCCTTTACTAATACGTACGGTTGTGGGACATCTGAGGAAACCCATAAGTGAGTGACCTTATGATATGATAAATACATGTGGCCAATCAGATTGCTCTTGGGATGCAAAGCAGTTTAGTAACATTTTTATATTTTTGCAATCGCCATTTTCATTGGCTGGTGTATAATGTCACTCGCGCGTGAGTCGCAATGGTTTTTTTCCTCAGATCTTCCACGTCACAACAGATCAATAAAGAGGAGTAAGTGAGAGATATTATTTTAATTAGATTGGGTTCCAGATTATATATACTATGCCGTCAAAAATGAAGTATTATTTTCAAAGATAAATTCCTTTTACTAAGCTCAAACTAACTATTTCCACATTTTCTATCTAGAGTTGTCGTTCCCGCTATGCTCCAACATCTCTGCCAACGCTCAGTTTACAAGATTTTTGTAAAATTTAGAAAACAGTAAAAAAAATGTACTTCAAATTGTTTTAATTATTGTAAATATCAATAAAGATGAAAATAAATCACTCATTTCAAATCAATTCTCTCTCTTAAAAATGATTTTCCCCCTACTTCTTGGAAACAAATTGTTTTTAAGAGAGAATTGATTTGAAATGAGTGATTTATTTTCATCTTTATTGATATTTACAATAATGAAGATTATGCAAGTTTATTTATAGAGACTTGTTATCATGTGACCATAGAAATACAATACTTGCTCTGTTCGGACTAAATTATTTATCTACATATGTACGTTTTTATTAGTAAACAAGAGTACTACAGCAGTTGACATAAACTGTATAGCATGCATTTGCCGGTAAAATGCATGTGATTTTTTTTTCTTGCACTAGTGCAAGATAAGAAAATCTCACATAGCTAAAAATAGGAACGGGTCTGTCTCAAAAGTGATAAAACTATCTAAATGAAGACCCACTCTTTAGCTATATCTACCTTTTAATCATTTTACTTAATTAAATCATTGGTAGAATCTTGGAAGTAAAGACATATCACAGAATAAAAATAAAGTGGCAAAAAACCTACAAATATATTTATGTCTACCAGTTGTTTACAAGATTGAACTCATCTTGATGAGACAGGAGATGTACACAATAAAAAAGGCTGAAAATAATAACCAGGTGTTGTATTATCACTAGGCAACAAGAAATAAATGAGGGGCAGTAATACTAGAAATAAAGTATTTATGAGAATAAATTGTTCTATTGATGTGAAATTAAAGTATTAAAATATAACTACATGTACTTGTGTACACATGTGAAATGCAACTTATAACCAGACCCAAAAAAACACGAAAAAATAAGAGATGAAAATCATGATACATTTGTACTTGAATAAATTTTTGACAGGTTGATTTGAATTGAGATAGTCGTACACACATCTCTGACACAACTTTTTTTCACTGATAACATTCTGTATACAAGATCTGCATCCCATTTCTGTTGTACATGTTATAGGTGTTCAATTTATTTACATTATAGAATTGCACAGGGAAAACAAAGGGAAAATAATGATGAAAATAAAGCTATCTTTATACAAAGAACTATTCCATTCAAACACAGACACATCATCTAAATTATCCTAATGAATGTGTACTTTTAAAATTATTATGACTAATTTCGTAGCACAAAATGTTAGAATTATCTTGATTGTGTACATGGTTACATGGCAACCATGATACCTCTGGACAGATATATAATACATTATCTGGTTTGTATGATTTAATGGATGTTTTAAATAAATATATACTATTATTGATTTGTTTGGCGAGAATGGATATCTCGAATCACTATTACATTGAAGGCCGAGATCCATTTCAAGCAAAACATGTCAACCCTAAAAGTATGTTTATTGAGGATTTGTCAAGGCGACATCAAAACAATGTCACATTAAACTAGAGGCTCGGCACTGAGCTGAGCCTGTGTCGCTCACCTTTCATTCTACTTTGAGGAAACGTAATACAGAACCTTCCATAGTCATTGCCTTTGGCAAGGTGAGCTAAAAACAGACATGTTTGTACGATGCTTGATAATGGATATTATTGTGTGTATTAAAGATCAAAAGGAAGATTTACCAAATTATCGATAATAACAATTAGTGATAAAACAGAAATGGAGCTTTCATATAATGTTAAAATGTTTAATAAATATTGTCATACACCATTAACAGAAAAATCAGCATTGAAATCTAAATAACTGAAGAAACTTAATAAATTAAAAGGTTTTAAAATCTCCCATGGTTTTGTAACATTTAAATAAAATTCATTGTTTAACAGTCAAGGTACATGTTTGTTTCATTTTTCCCAAGAGAGAGCACAAAGAGTGCTATTGTCATAGAAACAGACAGCTAATAATTCATTAAAAAGAAACATGGATTTGGCAGTATTTCACCAGTGAAACCCTAATACATCTAAAGTACTATTTTAAATGACAAACTTTTCACATACATTTGACTAGGTTTATCACAGGAAGACTTCATATAGAATTGAATCATTTATAAATATCAACAAATTTAAGTCAAAGGCATGCACAAAATATATTAATGTACACTGTTTCATTAAGATTTACGGATCATCCTTTTGTTTATATTTTTATAAATGCTGACTAAAGGAATAAAAATAACACTTAAAATAAGCATTTTATATGAGGGCTGTTCCATTTAAATCTACCTGGGAGGGGAGGAATGCCATTTTTTATTTTTCTGTTGGTTGTGGGGGTGAAACCATATTTTTTTAATGTTGGGTTGGGGGGTCTCTTGAAAATAAATTCTGTTGGGGGGAATCCAATGACTAGAAAATTCAGTGGATGGGGGTGGGGTATTTATCTTGACTTCCCTTTGCCTTAAACTCGCTGGCTTTTCACAGAAATAAAAAGATATATCTGTTTTGTTGTCTTAAGAGATCGCACCATTTTGCCAGAATTTGCTCCAAAACAGTAACGTGTTATCTTCCCGGAAGTGGAGTTATCTACCCTTAAAGACGGCAACCTCCGTTTCTGTAGAACATGAAACATAATTGTTTAATAGCTGCAAATTCTCCAGTGAATAAAACTCATGATAAAATTATAGCTAGCTATAGTAAAATGCAAGAGGCACATTTATATGCAAAGTTTAAGGGAGAGATTTACACACTGTACATTGGTATATCATTAGTACGAGCGAGGATTTTGGGGGGTCTGAAATAAGTGGCGTTCCCCCCCCTCCCAGGTATATTTAAATGGAACAGCCCTGAGAATTTCCTATAATTTGGTTCAGGCATGGACTGATAGTTGTAGTCAGTCTTAAATACTCGATCCAATCCAATCCAATCCTTATTGAGGATTTTATAGATTCCAGGCAGTAATTCTCTAGTGTATTATTTTAATACAAATCTCTTAGAGATTGTCAGATATCACTGATGAGCCTCCTAGTACCTTTGAAATAACTGGCCATTTTTTAATTCAATAAATTTCTAATTTCTTTATGAATATGACACAAAAAGTCTACATAAGAACTGCTGCCATTGGCTCCTTTGTCTTCTGCCATGAAATGATTAAACCAGGGTTCTAATTTATCTCTTTGTCTTATAATTGTCAGCTGTAAAAAATAATAATAAAATGGATGATAAGTTTTAAATACATCAATGCCTAAGTGAATATGTCAACATAGCTTGCAGATAATCAATATAGAGTTATCAATAGAGAAATCAATTTGAACTTTGTTAACTCTGCGGAGTTGTTTCCTTGGAAACAATACAGTAAAAGTCCACTGGTAGTAATTATTAGCATCCGATAACTTGTATTTTCAGCTATGCGGAGTGAAAACTGTGATCGTGTAGACTTCAAGGGAGGGTTCAACTGCATGTGTAACACCAAAGTTGATGTAGTATTTGAGATCTATGTACAAGTCATTGGGTCTTAACATTGTAAGTTGTAGTGACCTTATTTTTTTATTACTATATTTATGAAGCAATATATATATATATTGTACACCCAATTAAGAAGTTGTACAAATCGTTTTCTCTGAGAAAATTATCACAACAGACACTAAAGTGTCAAATATAGGTGAAGTTGATCTCCTATTTGGATCAACCAATATATGATAATATGAAATAGTATAACTGTGCAAGATGCAGTTTCCTATCTAAGCATGTGAATGGGTGAATAAATGGATGACACTGTATATACTTCCTTAAAATAATATACTTTACAAAATTTTAACAAAAAGTCAATTAAGCATGTCAATGTTTTACTATATTCAATTTGACAGTTGTATAATCAAGCAGCTCTACAATGTTGTGTTCACAATACTACATGTGCAACCCCTTATTTTCCCCCATTGAAAATCATACCAAAATATATCTACACCATGGGAAAAGTCCAATATATGTGCAGCTTTAGGAAAGTTTGTTAAAAACTGGGAGTTGGATTAGTGTACAACCAAGATATTATACTAACCTTCATACATCTTGACCTTTCTGACCTGACTTGACTTATGACCTGTCGTAGTCTTACTGATACTGGATTGTCCAGGTCAAGGATTTTACTCTGCAATAAACAGATGCAACAATTTAGCAACTTCAGTCAAATACAAACCTGAACATGTTTTAACTGCCATAATTAATTTGTCTTTTGAACATTACCTTTATTAATAAATATCTACTCTAATTCAAGGAGTAGCAGTCTGTCATATTTTATAATAAGAAATTCATTTTCTTTATCCTTATGCATAAGTAAGAATTTATTAATGTATCTAAGTTTATGTGCATGTAAAATTGTGATTCTTGTTTCTCTCAATGATAACAAACCAAATTCTTACTTGAAGAATAAAGACTTATACACAGACTCAGTGATAAATTATATGACTTTGTGTTGCACACATCATATGGTGAAGACTGAATACCAAAATATTGTCAATATGATTCTTAATTGGACCTGTTTACAATTTACACAATACTTCAAAAACAAACAGTTGGGGCAAACAATCAAAACTGACGAAACCCAGATTTAACATAATTTACTGTGAATCAAAAGAATAAACAAACACACTTCTCAAAATGCGTTCATACTTATAAAATTATCTGGGACGAGTTACAAGTGACCACGACATTCAATGTTCCTGCTATTTTAGCATCTATGTTTATATTGTCGTCATTTGTGTGATAATGTAGGGTCTTTTTGAAGTGAAGCAAATGTATGTATATTTATTGTGTTTTAACTTCAGCGTCTGTTAACATGATATCTTTGTGTTACATAGTTTGAGTGGAGTCAGAGGAATGGTTTATATTGTTGTGGATGGTAAGTTTGTAGACTGTCAGTGTTTACTTCAGCTTCTGTTAACATGATATCTTTGTGTTACGTAGTTTAAGTCAGAGGAATGGTTTATATTGTTGTGGTTGGTAAGATTGTAGACTGTCATTGTTTACTTCAGCTTCTGTTAACATGATATCTCTGTGTTATGTAGTTTAAGTCAGAGGAATGGTTTATATTGTTGTGGATGGTAAGATTGTAGACTGTCATTGTTTACTTCAGCTTCTGTTAACATGATATCTTTGTGTTACGTAGTTTAAGTCAGAGGAATGGTTTATATTGTTGTGGATGGTAAGATTGTAGACTGTCATTGTTTACTTCAGCTTCTGTTAACATGATATCTTTGTGTTACGTAGTTTAAGTCAGAGGAATGGTTTATATTGTTGTGGATGGTAAGATTGTAGACTGTCATTGTTTACTTCAGCTTCTGTTAACATGATATCTTTGTGTTACGTAGTTTAAGTCAGAGGAATGGTTTATATTGTTGTGGTTGGTAAGATTGTAGACTGTCATTGTTTACTTCAGCTT
>MJUT01053676.1:107395-121309 GCA_002080005.1 Gigantidas platifrons
AGAAAAAAACAATAGATTAATATGAATTTCGAACTCGCTCTACATAATAGTGTAATAATGCTTCCTACCAAAAATTATGTTGATCGGCCAAAAACTAAGAGCGCTATCGCATTAACGAAGATAATTCTCAAAATATGTACCTTTTCTATAAAAAAAACCATGATTTTACAAGAAAAAAAACAATAGATTAATCTGAATTTCGAACTGGCTCTAAATAATAGTGTAATAATGCTTCCTACCAAAAATTACGTTGATCGGACAAAAACTAAGAGTGCTATCGCGTTAACGAAGATAATTATCAAAATATGTACTTTTTCTATAAAAAACCATGATTTTACGAGAGAAAAAAACAATAGATTAATCTGAATTTCGAACTCGCTCTAAATAATAGTGTAATAATGCTTCCTACCAAAAATTATGTTGATCGGCCAAAAACTAAGAGCGCTATCGCGTTAACGAAGATATCCATATGCCCGCCCTTACGCCCGCACATAAGCCGACTGCAACTTTGTTGCAACTCGGCTAAAAATTCTAAGTCGCACTGTAAACAGGAAGTAGATGTGCGGTAAACCTGGAAAGGGGAGACACGGTACAAGTCACCATGCCAAAGTCATATATCAAATATAAAATCATTTCTTTCGGTAGAAGCTGAGATAACTGTTATGAAAGTTTTCATTACGACAAACATGAAAAATTCTAAGTCGCACTGTAAACAGGAAGTAGATGAGTGGTAAACCTGGAAAGGGCAGACACGGTACAAGTCACCATGCCAAAGCCATATATCAAATATAAAATCATTTCTTCCAGTAGAAGCTGAGATATCTGTTACGAAAGTGTGGACGGATGGACGGACAAGGTGATTGCAATATAGCCCCCTCTCTACGAGTGGGGGTATATAATATGATCTATAGACATCAGTGTCATTTAAAAAAATGTCTTGTTTCATGTAACAGAAACAGTAAATTTAAATATATATTGTAAAGTATTTTTTTTATTGGCCTTGTGAATTTACTGCACATAGTGTAACCTTTTATTCAATTAAGGGGCATAACTCTGCAACAATAAAGAAATAATAGACAAACTTAAAATTGACATTTGATCAAAAATATGGTTGTAGTAAATTTCAAATAATTAACTTAAAGGAAACCCAAGTCATTGAACAGAAGCCAAATGTAAGATGGGTGTACGTTCTGACACTTACAAAACTGAATGTGACAGGGGGATAAAAATATCACATTTCCTATATTTACTTGTTTTCATATTGGAAGCCACTTCTATGACTTTCTTATAAAATTTAACTGTAAGGATGGTTTAGGCTTGGTTTATGGTGTTTAATGCCACTTTCAACAGTATTTCAGTTTTATTGTGACGGTCAGTTTTATTGGTGGAGGAAACCGGGGTACCCAGAGAAAACCACTGACCTGTTGCAATTCACTGACATATCACATATTAAATGTTGTATTGAGTACACCTCGCCATGAACGGGGTTCGAACTCACAACTTCAGTGGTGATAGGCACTGATTGCATATGTTGCTGTAAATCCAACTTCCATATGATCACGACCATGCCAGCCCCCTTAACTGTAAGTAAAAAAGTAATTAATCTTAACGTATATATAGTGCTGGGAATTTATACTTACTTCGGTAGATATGATAAAATATCAGTTTTTAATCTCTCACAAATTAGATGGACTAGACCACTCTTCACACTATTATACGACACATCTATCATGAAAATAAACGCTGGTTCTTTTGGTATCAAGCCATTCTGAAAGCAGAAATAATGTTTGACATAATGGCAGTTTTTCGGTAACAAACTATTCCGAGAGCAAAAAAAAGGTCAAATATAAACAGACTTTTTGAAATTCGTCGGACTGAGCGGGCAGAAAATCACAAGGACCGGCAATACTGCAAAGTATGCCAGTCCGGGTGGCCGACAATTTTTTTTTTTGTATATTTTGTTTTGCACCGGAAATCAGAAATGCAACTGGTATGCCGGAACGATCACGGTCAACTCGGAATTAGATTCTGCTTCAAATGACATTTACTTCTTAAACATGCAACTGTTTCGATGGCAATTCTTTTAATCATTGTATTTTTATAGTTTAAACTGGCTGTGATGCATCAACGCGACCATTTCGTGTGTTTATATTTGAAAACTTGGCGGGTCGGGTTTTTATTGTTCCCATCACCGATTCCGTTTAAATTTGAGAATTTTGTAAATTCCGGTTCTAAAAAATAACCTCAAAATAATGAAAAATGTGGTCGTTCTTAAAACATTTTGAAGGCGTATAGCCTGGGAAAAGAAAGCTAGTTGCTGCTACAACAAACCAAAGTGTGAGTCAGAGTGAGAAGTGTGCAAAGTACGAAAAAGAATGTTGGACAGATCGTACATTTAATCAAAGCTGGTTCCCAGGATTGTCCCTTCGTTTTTTTCTTCACTTCTTCAAAACATTTTCTTCAGGGGAAAATTCAGGTCCTGCACAATTTCAGTAGGTCCTGCAGAAAATTATTGGGTGCAGGACCTATGTCCTGCATATTGAATTTTTTTCTCCTCAAAAAGTCTGTATAAAAGGTAGTTCTTTTGGAAACAAACTATTCTGAGAACAGAAATAATGTAAAATATCAATGCTGGTTTCTATAGTAACAATTATTCTGTCAGCAGAAATAATGTCAAATATAAATTCTAGTTCCTTTTGGTAACAAACTATTCTGAATGCAGAAATATTGTTTACTATTTAAAAATTCTAGTTCCATTTGCAATACATGATAAATGTCTAATTCAGTTAGATTACTGAAAAAAAACCCAGATAAGTTGGAAATGTTTTCTTATTTAAAATGTTAAAGAAATAGATAGACAACCGTCACCCAAATACGGAATGAATACCATATTTCTTGCACTGATAAAAAAAAAAACTTATTTTGTAACCTACAAATTAATGTTGCTTAAAACAAAGCCATTCCTTACTTTGCAATAATCTTTCGTAGCTACATATTCATATGATCCTAAACACAACTCTGGACGGTCATAACAATCAACTCTTTTGCCAGTATGATCCAAGTGATTAAAATACTCTGGTGGAACTGAAAAAAATGGAACAAATTCATTTAGGAAGTGTGGTTTAAACAGATATAGGACAGATTTATATTGATGTTACATTTAGGAAGTGTGGTTTAAACAGATATAGGACTGATTTATATTGATGTTACATCAGGAGGTGTGGTTTAAACAGATATAGGACTAATTTATATTGATGTTACATTAAGAAGTGTGGTTTAAACAGATATAGGACTAATTTATATTGATGTTACATTTAGGAAGTGTGGTTTAAACAGATATAGGACTGATTTATATTGATGTTACATCAGGAATTGTGGTTTAAACAGATATAGGACTAATTTATATTGATGTTACATTTAGGAAGTGTGGTTTAAACAGATATAGGACTAATTTATATTGATGTTACATTTAGAAAGTGTGGTTTAAACAGAAATAGGACTGATTTATATTGATGTTACATTTAGGAAGTGTGGTTTAAACAGATATAGGACTGATTTATATTGATGTTACATTTAGGAAGTGTGGTTGTAAACAGATATATGACTGATTTATATTGATGTTACATTTGGCATGATATAGTGAGAAACAAAAACAACAAGAAATACAACACATATAGAACTTCTTTAAAATTAAAAAGAAACGGTAAGAAACGTCACAATATTGTTAAAGTGACGTCATGAAATAAATTACATCACACTGCAAAAAGGGTCATAAAAGAGGTCTCCAGAAAAATGAACAGCGACGACAAAATCGATAATGCCAATCAAGGTTCAGATATTGAAATATGCGGAGATAGTTCGGAATAGTCGGACGATGATACTGTCCATCAAAATATAAATTTGTGGACAGTATTAAATCCTGATGAATTTATTTTTCCGCATGCAGTTACTTAGGTACCTGTTATGCTGATCACTGGAACTGGTGGTAACCATAAGATGAAGAACAACAATAAAACAATGTTCTTTTTTTGACTTTAATGTTTATTTTAATCTGATTTTTCAAATGTATTTTCTTTTGATGTGCATTTTAAATTCTTCTATTTCATCATACCCATACAGATGAAAATCTTATTTAATACCAACTTTTGAAGGACTGTGGTATAGAATTGTTCATTTGGTGTTATATTGCAATCACTCTTTCACTCACTCAACAATATATTGTCACAAGTACTTAATTAAGTATATTTTTATCGTGATCTTTGTGTACAAGCATTTAAACCACATGAAATATTTTTACGATACAAAAAATGAATAATAAATACCATCAGTAGCTGCTCCACAGAAAACACACTGGTATCGTCGTCCTCCATCAATAAATGTCATGAACGGACCCATGTAAGCTTTACAACGCTTACATCTCAATGGACCTACTTCTCCCATGTTAACTATTGGTGGTGGTTGCTGAAAATGTAAAAAAAAATTACATAAAATACTGTGTCAAACAATTTTAGTGAATGCTGTGCAGATCATTTTAGAATAAATAACAAATCGAAAGTTACATTTTTTTAGCAAGTGTAATCAATATTCTTTAGGAATAATTTACTGAATAATAAAAATTGTTGTAGGTGAACTACTTCTCTCAGAATACATAGAAATTGAATAAATCAGTTTACTTGGAATAATTTACATCCATAAGTGTATAAAACCCATACATGTTTTTTTTCCTGATAAGTCCTTATTATGAAAATGGAAATGACCAGTTTGAACAAAAAAGATATCTCACCTCTTCTTCCCTCAGTTTGGCAAAAGGGCATATTGTTAAGGCAAATGGTATATGGCTATTTTTCATCATATCGGCTGTGCACGGTATATTATACATTGTTGATCTAATAAAACTTGGATTGCAATTCCCTGAAATTAGAACCATGAACATTCATAACTTTAATATTTTTCAACATTTTAAAATGTAAAAGTGCTATGTTGTCACTTAAATAAACTCTTTCAAGGTTTTACAATAGTACTAAGCAACAATATGATACTGTTTTAACATCAATACAGAATATTATGTTTTAAATGATTGTGAATGCATAATAAAAGATTGGAGAGCAGATTTTCTATGATACTCTGCCTCAATCAGGATTGTTATAAATTAATCCGAACAGCTGTTGTCATTGATTAAGAACTCAAATGGTTTGACAAGAGCAATCTATAGATTATCAATACAGACACTGTGTCTGGAATATATTTACCTTGATCCTGTGTTATAAAATCCGTTGTAACTAGTGGGGGTACACTCCCTCTTGATGTTGTTTGAAACTGACCACTCCTGTTAACTTTGTCATCTTCCATCACTTGTATCTGCAAGTAATTAAATATTATATAGATATTGAGAAATTGGTTCTAATCTTCTATGTGTTCAACATTCATTTATTATTTTACTTAATTTCTGATCAATGCATTAATTAAAGCCTAGGATTCCCCCCCCCCCGCATATTACTGTTGATGACTGTATGTTGATAGAAAACATTTTGACCTCATTAAGCTTGAGTTAAGGTAAACATCACTAATCTCAATCAACAATAGCTCATGGGATGTGTACTCGATATTACATTATGTGATAAAGTTTGTCAGTGACTTGCCACAGGTCAGTGGTTTTCTCAGACTACTCCCGTTTCCTCCACCAATATAACTGAAATATTGTTGAAAGTGGCATTAAACACCATAACCCTAACACTAACCCAATCACCAATACTTCCATCTCATGTCCATTTACATCTATATCATTTCTCACTAATTATATATACAGTAAGTACCTATCACCACTAAAAGTTGCGAGTTAAATTCCTGACCACGGTTAGGTCACCTACACCTAGGTGTACTTGATACAACATTAGGTGATAAAGTTGGTCAGCTAGAAGTTGCTAAAAGTCCTTTTCTTATTAATAATCCATTAAAAAATTGCTGCTGTGAAAGTTTAAATCTTGACTGACCACTTGTATTTACTAACAACATTTCTTTACTGATTACTTGTAGAGAAGTCCCTTTCTCAACATGTGGATAGTCAATAAAAGTGGTCTGTCAAGATTTCAACTTTCATAGCAACAATTTATGTAAAGACAATATTAATAAGAAAAGGACCTGTAGCATGTCTAACTTGCACCAGTCCATGGTATTCTCTGTGTACTCTGGTTTCCTCCACCAATAAAACTTACTACCTCGATATAACTGAAATATTTTTGAAAGAGATACTAAACACCATTAATCCATCAATCTACAATAATACTTACAGGACTAGGCATAGAATCAGGGTCTAACTTCTTAGCTTGAGGTTGTTGCATTGCATTAGGCCCTGGACCAGGCATCCTCTGTTGAGGTGGAAACCCTCCTTGCCCTGGCATTGATCCACCCATATAATTACCGGTAGGAGGCATTCCAGGCATTTGTTGTCCTTGGCCCATGTTTCCTGATGGTGCACCAAAGTTACTGGTTGGGGGGCCACCAAAGCCACTGGTAGGAGGACCAGCATAATTGCTTGTTGGTGGTGCACCAAATCCACTTGTTGGTGGTCCACTCATAGTCATATTACTAGTATTCGTAGGTGGCATTCCAAAGCCACTTGTAGGTGGTCCATTATATGTACTTGTAGGTGGTCCATTATTTGTACTTGTAGGAGGTCCATTATATGCACTTGTTGGTGGACCACCGAAATTCTGAGATTGGCCTTGATTAGGCTGTGAATATTGTCCAAAACTTGTAGGTGGCATTCCTGTAGGTCCCATGGAATTTTGCTGTCCCATCATTTGTGGTTGATTTGATGAAGGAAGGCCACCACCATACGGACCTGATGATGGAGGGCCAGTCATGCCACCAGGCTGCTAAAATAGGAGAGATAACAGTCAATAAAAATTAAATAGATCCAGGCACTGTTAATAATTATTTTACCTTGAAACATTTGGAAACATTATTAGCCATAAATAAAATTTTATTCCATTTTTAAGGCAACTGTTTTCAAAAGAACACCCAGTGGGTTATTAAAATTAGAACATCTTGCATTCACCATAATAGTATTTTTTTTTTATTTGTACTGCTGATCTTTGGCATATATATAAAAACACTTCTAAATAGAACAAAAGTCAGAGGCATATGATATTATTATTACCTGGGTAGCTAGGTTGTATTTTTAACTGAATGAGTGATTGTTGTTTAACACCAACTCAGCTATTTTTTTTTAGCTATATCATGGCAAGAACAAGATCATTTTCAATTAAATTATGATGAGATCTGCTTTGTACTAGACCAACACGCTGAGTTGGATTTTTATAGTGAAACAAGTCCGTGGATAGACATGTCGACCCACTCGGACACATTATCCTGATTCCGAGCCAATCAATCTTTGCTCTTTCTCCTTAATGCTGCGTGCTAATAGCAGAGAAGCATCAAATATCAATTTTTAGTGTTTGGTTTGATCAGAATAGGTCTCAAACCCAAGATCTACTGCACTTGAGGCGAGCATGCTAACCATTACACCACCGATGCATATTATTTATAACTGAGTTTCTTTCACCATGTACATGTAATAATCAAGTCCTGTGTTAATAACAGTTTCAATAATTTCCAAAGAAAACTTACATTTGGCATGGGTCTGTTAGTGTTGGGTCCTCCTATATTCATAACTCCCATCTGATTCGATAACTGAAATAACAATTTCCAAGTTTAAAAATGCAAATTGTTCTCTTTGAATTATCAACAACATACCAATGAATATCACAATAGAGTTTATACATAAGACTGGACTCACAATTTTTGTAAACCTGTCAAACAAGACAAGTTTGAGGATATCAAAGGGATATCACAAGAGTAACTTGAAGGACAGATCAGATAATGATCTGCAAAGCTCTAAGCAGAAAACTATAGACTGAGCAACATGAACTCCAGTAAAAACTGGAAGTGAACTCAACTGCTCTGGAAGGTATGCATTTCATGCTCCACTAGTGACACTTGGTGTGATACTCTAATATTAAAAATTTAGTGACAAGGATTGTTACTATGACATAAAGAACATATCTGTGGTCATCTGTGACATATAAAATCTGTAATGGTGAGGCAACTCATGATGTTGATCGGAAAACTTTCAAAAGGATGACTTCAGTTTTACCACTAGGAACCCTCGGTTCAGTAACTTTCTTGGTAGCAGAGCTCTACGCAATATCATGGAAATCCTGATAGGAAACATTACTGCTGAAATATCATATTAACTAAAAGATACTAATTATGAATGTGCTGCTGGAATGTTGCCACTGCCCCTCACTGTCAATTTCTATGTAAAGGTATAAAGCAGAACAAGCTGTACCTGTAGTATCCATGATTTCAAGTTCAATTATATTGTAGATCGTTAAATGTGAAATTAAAGAAAAGGGCTAGCTTCTTTTTCTGTTTTCCTTGAGAAGCACTTGCATGAAGTCTGCATCATATTAATAAAAGAACAAGTCGGTGAGAAGAAGGGAATATTTGACAGATAATTCTATTGAACACAAACCTGATTAGCTGAGGTTGGTGGCTGACCTACTTGAGGAGGTAATCCTGGTCGCTGTTGTGGTATTCCAGGCCCAGTCATGTTTGGTTGGGATGTTGGATGTAAGCCTGGCCTCTGAGTAGGTATTCCTGGAGTTGTCATATTTGGTTGTGGAGGAAAACCACCAGGTTTGGTTGGTGGCATACCCTGTAGATTTGGACTGCCAGGTGGTCCAAATCCTGGTCTTGGTGGACCTTGACCTCCCATGTTCTGCATACTGACTGGTGGTCTTGTCCCCATTTGTGGTGGGCCTCTGAAAAATACAAGAATAAATACCAATATTAGCAGTGACCTATTGAACAAGTCTCACATGTAAGAACATATTAGGACACCAACTTATTGACACACACAACATTGTGACTTACATTAAGTAGTTAGCAGTACCAACTACCAAATTATCTTTTTCGCAGCATAAAAGTACTTTACAAAGTGAAAATATCAGAAAATTTCTGCTTCAAATTTTTTGTTTTAATACCACACACCTGGGATCAATACCAAACTATTCCTCATACATATACATTATTTACCTGTTCATTCCAAACTGATTATCTCCCTGTGGCCCAGAATGTCCTGGTTGAGGCCCATTTTGAGTTGGAATCGGTCCACCATAAGGTTGACCAGTTTTTGGAGGCATTGAACCAATCTGACCTAAACAAATGAGAAGATACAATACAGTCTTTTTTAAATGGAAGTTTATACATATATGTATAATAGTATATTATACAATATATTTATGGTGTTTTAACACAATTCACAATATCCTCACAAAATAGGTTATTGTTGGAACTGATTTAGATTGATGCCCCTTTCAAACAATTAATTATATTGTTTTTCCTTGATCTTTAAATTTTCACTGTATACTCAATTAACACAAGTTAATATAGATCTATCAAGAACAATAAATCACTTATAACAAAAATCATAAACTAGTTACATTGGACAGCTATTTAAACAACAATGCAGTCCCCACTTATTGGTAAAAAAAATATTGCAAATAGTGTTTGATCTTATGAAAACATTTCCATATCGTATCATAACTGTAATTTACATAATATGTACTTTAAACAAATGTAATCCCACAATAAAAAAAAATATGATCATTAAAAAAACAACAACAGAGTATTGACCTTATTTTTTCAGTGATATTCTGTGAAACATAATAAAAATCATTCTTTCTTTTGCTACATAAACAGTGTTTCAATACCAGCAAACTGTATTGGCAGTAAGAAGAGTTTGAAGATAACAAAGAGGTAATCAGAATCTGTAAATCAAAGAATGATAGACAACATAACACAATGGCCAAAAGTAAAAGGCAAAAAGACAAACAACGATCTACAAAACACTACACAGAAAACTAAAGATCGAGCAACATGAACCCTCCTAAAAATCAGGGGGTGAACGCAGGTGCTTCAGAAGGGTAAGCAGTTCTTAATTTACTAAAATGTTGCCTGATGAAATATTTTATCAACTAAAAATGAAGGAAACAGTACTTGTTGTCTTCAAGGTTTGAAATAACCGGATGCCCGATTGCCACTGCCATGCTAAATTTGACATGGGCAAGTAAGATTTTAAAGGCAGCAGCCCGCTGGGCAAGTGAAAAATCCTAGATACATTCAATCAAACTACGGATTCCTGACCACAGTTTGAAACAAGAAAGAGCTGTGTTGTTCGCAAATTTTGAAAGATCAACGAGAAAATTTTGATGATTTTCCAAACAGATGTTGATATAGTATTTATAGTTTCTGATATGGATCGGTCTAAATTCCGGATTGCTTTCAGACCATAACAAGTCGGCCTTAAAAATGACACGTGTAAAATCGGATATACCAACTTATGAAACTCGAAATACATCATTTTTTTCTTGTTAGGTTGTTCCATGGGATATAAGATCGCAATGCTTAATGATTAATATTATGCAGGGCTCACCACACATAGTAAAAACAGGGCAACTTGACTTCTCTCTCAGTTCACCTAAGGGCGAAGTGAGGGAAAATCTGCGAGACTTCCGAAAATCGATCAAAATTTTAACATTTCTTTCCCCACTACCACATGTTCCCCCCCTACCTTTCACAAAACGAACGTGCTCCACAATGACCTTAAAAAGGATGCAATTAACAAGTTTGGAATAAAATATTGAACATCAAACCCTGTATGGGTCAAATTTCAGGAACATGGGAGCTCCTTTTACGTGAATATTGAAGAAAAAGTAGGATTATTGGTGAAAAAAATACTGACTTGAAAAGACTAAAACTTCGATTTTTGACAGAAATTGGGCGATTTCATTGAAACCAAGGCGAAAAAGTTGCCCACTTCTCCTGGTTTGGTGAGCCCTGATTATGTTATCATAACCATTTTAAGACCTATTTCCGCAATGTTTTTTAATTAGGACCGAGTTCCGTATGGGGCGAAAAACTGATCAATCGTAGCCATCATGGCTGCTGAACAACAAAAGTTTTTCAGCATCTTAACATCTCAATGCAATATACAAACATGCAGCAATACAAACAATATCTAAAGCAGGATATGATTCAAAGGTCAAATAAAATGTCAAAGAAAAAATATGTCTGACATTTATACATTGAAGAGGTGACAATATGTCATATTTCATGAATAAAGTAAAATAATTTGCCTACCTACCTACCCAGTCAAAAAATGGTGGGCCAGAGAAGGGCAAACAAACATATTTTTGAGCTTGGTCTTACATGTAGATACAAATTTTTCATGAATAATTCATATTTTGAAACACAGCAACACACTACAATTATGGTGTAATAATTGGAGAAACCTGAACTTGGCTGAAGAACTTTAACACAACAGCCCAAAATTTTATTTTGCAAAAATTTTCAATTATAAAAGTGGACTTTTGAAACTTTAATTTAGGCGTCAGGAAAAGCCTCGAATGCAGGATTTTTAATCATTTACCCCAGAGCTTCTGGGGGCCACTTAAGGCCCCCAGACCTCTGCCGTAGTTGGCACCTCACAAGCGAGGTGTGGCAAGCCGCTCTGAGGCTTGCTGGACAAGTTCCTGTCATAATGAGCAAGTCAATTTGTTTTCTTACTTGCCCTTTGGCCAACTGCCTTTAAAAACTTAATTCAAACCCTGTGTCTTATAAGAATCCCCCCACCCCCCCCAAAATTGATATCCTAATTAATTGTGCTTCAAAACCTATTGTTTGCTATAAAAAAAAACAACCTAAGATTGAAATACCAATACATGTATTAGGCTAAATAAAGCACACTAAAAGGGAAAATAGTGTATCAGGATATAAACCCAATAATATATTGTTCTCTGTGAATTTCTCTTCTTTTTTTGTCAGGTAAAAAGTTATTTGATGACACAGAAGCTTTCAAACTGTCTAACCAAATGACAGATACATATATTTAATATTTTGAAAGGTTGGCAATTCTTAAATAGGTTAACTGTTTGCAAAAATTACGCTTGATAAACCAGGGTTTATATTTAACAGTAAAGTTGGTGCAAATTAGTTTGAGGAATCAACAGAATTCGGTTGTTTCGAATCATTTCCATTCCGTCAAAATTTTGTTATTTTCGTCCATCAGATCATGTGATTTCGATGGACTAATCGGCATTGAACTTCCGTGTCAATGTACACAATAAAAACTCCAATCGATTTGTGCCGTTTTAATGTTCGTTACGCAACTTAAAAAAATCTTAACATTATCTGTAAAAGACAGATATCAATTAAATTATTTTATTTTTGTATCAAAGACTTCAATGCAGAGACAATTACTTCTTTAAATTTAAATTTGTTTTCTTTCTTTATTTGCGGCTGTCAGCATCATGAAAGGAAAACAATCTGCCTTTATATATTTCTGATATTAGACAGATAGTGGGGTACCGAACACCAGTATTTAGCGGTTTCCTTGGCTTCTCCATATTACAATTACTTATAATCTACAGCACCTACGACTATGATATGCTGACGTTGTCACAGTAATAGCGTAAACACCAGAAGTAGCCTGCCGATTTGTTCAGATGTCAAGACACGAAAAAGACGGAACATGGTCGGAATTGACATGATTCGAAACAACCGAATTGGAATTATCCATGTTGGATATACCAATATTTGACCATAGATGTAGTGGTAAATGCTTTACATATAAACATAAATACCTGGTTGAGCAGAAAACGGATTCATACTTTGGCCATTATACATGTTTTGTGGAGGTCCTGGTGGTCGTTGTCCTTGACCTATAGGAGGCTGGCCATATCCGGTAGGAGGCATCTGACCTTGATTTCCTTGATATTGTGGATTCATAATTTCATCTTATACTGAAATAGAAGAAAAATAAGGCTTGAACACAAGAACAGATTTTTTTTTAAATATGGTTCTTATTTTACTATACATGTATATGCCCATTCCCTATCTTTTTGCATTGAAAATTCAATACAATACTCGATTAAAATATTTATATATTATCCCGTAACAATTTCACTTCCACAGTCCACTACTCATGATGCAACCCTTATTCGACCCAATCAGCAAGTTAAGGTGAGAGGTGTTTGTTCGTCTGGTTGAAATTGTTGACCATCATAGGTTCAAGCCCCCATCTGGTCAACACAAAAGCTATAAAATTGGTATTTGCTGCTTATCCACAGACTCCACTAACAAGGCACTAAGCACGTAGTATCAATGAGCAAGAGCAAATACTATTATCCCTGGCTTGATAAAAATGTCGGCTTTTGATTGTTCAAGGACCCATCCTACCAACTGGTAGTTACATTTACGTAACATCTTTGGGGGGTCTTTACGTTGCTATACATGTTGGAAGCCATTGTTAAAAATACACAGCAGCAAATGAAAATTATCTGTCATCTGATTGGTTAATATTTCTCACGACACACCCACATTATGATAACGCTTGAAATATATGCTTTAAAAAAATTTCAGTGAGAATTACTTTTAGAAGTAATTTTATATGATTATAATATACCTAAAAATCATTTACAATATTTCTAATATGTTACGAATAAGTAAAAACACTTACCCTGCCGTGAGAAATATTAACCAATCAGATGACAGATTTCATTTGCTGCTGTGTATTTTAACAATGGCTTCCAACATTTGAAAGGATTTATACCGGACTGTAAAACGTGAGTTACTGCTTTTCGTCTGCACTATGTGAACTGTTCTGGTGATAGTTGAGTCGAAGGCGTTCATAGGTATTTACGACAGTCAGGATTTATGCGGATATTGTCCGCAATTGTGCTCTTTACTCTTGGAGTTTTACCGTTGACCGTGTCCATAGCAAAACGTTGGTGACCTATTTTGGAGCAAAGTTTCAAGTTTGCAGGGGTGCTCTGACTTCTAGAGTGAAGC
>MJUT01053676.1:161142-173419 GCA_002080005.1 Gigantidas platifrons
GGCCGACTTGTCTTCGCTACGGGCCGACTTGTCTCGGTCTGAGTTGTCCGTGGGCCGAGTTGTCTGGCATCCATCAATCCATGGTAGACTTATATCCATCTGAAAATTTGAATGCATGAAATCTTCTTTCTGTCCGACATTTGGTTACAAGTTGCTACTTCACGTGCACTTGCCTCGTTTTGGAGATATCCTTATTGGGATTGATTGCCGCCAAACATCGTAGTAAAAGTTTTCCATATTTGGCATTCAGATCCATATATGGATAGGCTCCGCCCATTGCGAGAGTCTACGTATTGTGTCATAGTGGCCAAGAAACAATTTTCAAATACGAAATCAATCGTGAAGGTAGAAACAGGTATTGTAACACCTATTTCGTATCATCATTACTTAAAAATTGGAGGGAATAATAAGTTATGACCACATATGCAGAAAGAAGGTTGAAATATTCACGGGACGAAAATTTTAATTTGCTTCATTACGTTGAATGGGACCGAATCGTAACCCTTACGGGAGCACAAGCGGACTGAGGGTTACGTTATCGTATCTATTTCTGGTACCCCCCTCCCAGAGGGTGTGCCGGGGGTAGAATAGGCACCAGGTTTCTCCGCCCTAGAGGCACTAGTCCTCTAAAAGGGGTCAACCCCGGGGTATAGAAATGGGACCGAGAGCTTCTTCGACTTGAAGGGGCGTCCGTCGGTTGTGCGGGATGTATAAATTCACAACCAACCCATCCTTCGGATGAGACATAAATAAAACCGAGGTCCCGTGTTGAGAGATTGCCACTCTCTTCGCACGTTAAAGAACCCAGTGTAACAGCTCAGTGGTCCATAGGAGACCTGTTGCACTGGCTAAATTATCCGTCCCTACCCATCACCATTCCTTGTTTCAAGTCCCGTGGCATTTAAATTTTTAAATGTTCTCGTCCTGAATATAGCTGAAAAATTGCTCGCTGGACTTTAATTTAAACACCAATCAATTAATCAGTCAATCTATTTCTGGCTGTTATTTTAAAATAATTTTTAACTGCTGATTTGAATGCAGAAATATTTTCTTATAAAATACCTTTCTAGACTTCCATTCCCGTCCTATGATTAGAGATCATTTCAATCATGCAAAAAAAAATATAGGAATATTATTATTTTTCTAGAGTTTACTCAAATGTTTTGTAATTACCTATTTACTGTAACATATATATACACTTAAATTACACCCGTTTCCCACATTTTTATTGTACCAGAGTGTACCTATTTTGAACTACTGTGAGAGTGTGAGTGCCAGCAGAATACTAACTCTCATTTATTTCTGGTCAATTGTAGGGTGCCGGTAGTCGGTAGAGACACCATAATACACCACATTATCACAATCGTATTCAAAATATACTGTTAAAGGAAAACTCCAGTCAGTTGAACAATTGTTATAATTCAATACATTGTAACTTTTTATTCATAAATAACTAAATATTAAACAAAAAACACTTTGTTAGCATTAATATACCCATTTAGAAATATGAATATTTGGAATTTCCTGTCGTAGTGTAAGTGGCCATGGCACCTCTTCGACATGTGACGTCACAGAGACGAATCATGTTAGTTGAATAAATAATGTATCTGACTCTTCCCAACATCGAGCCCTTTTGGATATGTTTTAATATCAGATCAAATGCAATATAATGTTAACAATTTGTATATCGTCCTAATTTTTGTCTTAATATTCCCATCCCTAGTTTATTGGAGGGGGGTATCTACGTATAATTCCATGTTTTACATGATTGGCCATAGGTTACATAAGTTATGTAACTGTCACTTTTAACTCGTTTTATGGTACACATGCTTTTTTTCTTTTTTGTCGCCAATGCTGTCGTACTTAATTACTGTGTTTTCAGTGGTCAATGTGTTGACAAGGGTAGTCCTGATTGCTAATTACAAAAAAAAATCTTCTCACATTTCCCCTTTTTGTTAGTGCAATAAAATGCTTGACATGAAGTCCTATAGATTTTGTAAATATCAAAAGATAAATATACGACGTTGTTTTAGGATGCACTTAATTTTTAATAATAAAATTGCAACTGATCAATGCTGATATAATATACGATACCGCTATTGTGACGGAGAAGAGCTTTAATTGCAGATATATTCCGAGAATGGATTATGCCTTTTGTCTTCTCACAATGAAGAGTTCAGAAAAATGGTGATCCCCATCGAATTATTTGGTGCTACAAATGTACATGCAGCTTCAATGACCAAATTCTACCTTACGGTATACTATTTTTTAGCTCACCTGACCCAAAGGGTCATGTGAACTTTTGTCATCACTTTGCGTCCGTCGTTGTCGTCGGCGTCGTCCACGTCTGTAAACTTTTCATACTTTCTTCTTCTTCTTTGAAACCACTGAACTGATTTGGACCAAATTTGGCAGGAATGTTCATTGGGACTGGGAGGTCCTCTATTTGGTGCAGAATGGAAATCCAACATGGCCACCAGGGCCAATAATGTGTTCTGATTGGTTGAAACTTAGAAAATTTTCTTGTCAGAAACTACTCAGCCGATGGAATTGTAACATTATAGAAATAATAACTGGATAGTCCTCTACTAAATTTGTTATTTTTGTGCCGATCGCATATCCAAGATGGCCGCCATGACCCGACTTAGTTTTAACATAGAACCCTATGGGGAAAATGTTTAAATTTGTTTTCCTCTGAAAGCAGTAAGTCAATTTAAAGCAAACATGGCATGAATGGTCCTTAGGTGGTCAACTTTCAAAATAATGTCATGTGATCCTGACCTCCATCCAAAATGGCCACCATCAGCGAATATAGTTTTAACATAGGACCCTATGGAAAAAATGTTTAAAAATTTGTTCCTCTGAAACCAGTAAGTCAATTTAAAGCAAACATGGCATGAATGATCCTTAGGTTGTCAACTTTCAAAATAATGTCATGTGACCCCGACCTCCATCCAAGATGGCCACCATCAGCAAACATAGTTTTAACATAGGACCCTATGGGAAAAATGTTTAAAAATTTTTTCCTTTGAAACCAGTGAGCCAATTTAAATCAAACATGGCATGAATGGTCCTTAGGTGGTAAACTTTTAAAATTATGTCCTGTGACCCCGACCTCCATCCAAGATGGCTGCCATCAGCGAACATAGTTTTAACATAGGACCCTATGGGAAAAATGTTTAAATTTTTTTTCCTCTGAAACCAGTTAGCCAATTTAAAGCAAACATGGCATGAATGGTACTTAAATGGTCAACTTTCAAAATTATATCCAGTGACCCAGACCTCCATCCAAGATGGCTGCCATCAGCGGACCATTGGACCATATATGGGAATTTCATTGAAAAACCTTTTTGTGAGAAACTACTCAACAAATTGAATATTTTGCATTATATGAATGTTACTTTGATGTTCTACACCTGATCTATTATTTTGGTGGAGATCGGAAATCCACCATGGCTGCCAGGCCAGGGTCAATAATGTGTTCTGATTGGTTGAAATTTTAAAGATCTTCTTGTCAGAAACTCAGCCGATGGAATTGTAACATCATAGAAATGATGACTGGGTAGTCCTCTACCAAGTTTGTTATTTTTGTGTCAATTGGAAATCCAAGATGGCAGCCACCGGGCGACTTATTGTGCCCTATGGGAATTTCAATCAAAGACCTTGTTGTGAGAAACTATTCAACAAATTGAATTTTTCCCATTATATGAATGTTCCTTAGATTGTCTTGTACCCTGAATATGGCTGCCAGGGCCAAAAATGTTGTTCTGTTTGGCTGAAACTTTGAAGATCTTCTTGTCAGAAAGGAATTGTAACATTGTAGGAATGATGACTTGGTGGTCCTCTACCAAGTTTCTTTTTTTTTCCGTTGCCGATTGGAAATTCAAGGTGACCTCCATTGACGGATGAAGTTTAACATACCGGTAGGTGTTTTACCAGAATTGTAATTTTGGTGCTGATCGGTAATTAAACATGGCTGCCAGGGGTAGATAATGTTTTCTGATTCGTCAATCTTTAAAAATCTTCTGGTCAGAAACTACTGATTCAATTTAATTTATTTTCTGGTGTGAATGATCTATGGATGGTCCTCTACCTAAATTGTAAATTTGGTTTCGATTGGAAATTCAAGATAGTCGCCATAGACGAACAAAGTTTAACATAGAAGCCTACAAGACCCAATGGGAATTTGTACTGAGTTGTTCTTCTCAGAAAGTACCAAGCCTGTTGACTTGATTTGTTCTATGCTGCTCCTATCTGCAAACAGAAAGACTTGAAAAATATGCTTGTTCCAGAATTAAAACTTAAGCAGTCTAATATACTTACCATGGGAGATTTTAATTTTGACTTTAGGTTTTCAGAATTTATCGAGCACACATTCAATAGTAAGCAAATTGTGTCTCGCAAGAAAATATGAATCTTTGTTAGACTTCACGTTCCTAAGGATTTACCCTGCCAATTATTACCAGGAAACGGATTAATATAAGTTTTGTAACTTGTTTCCCAATCCTATTAATGATTCATCTGAATAGTTTGTACATATTCATGCTTGTATTGTATTAATGAATTACTTAATAAAATATGTTTACACTAATTACTACCAGGTGAGCGATGACAGGCTCTCCAGAGCCTCTAGTTAACATTCATTAACACAAATGTCTATTATTTAATGTCTTTTAAATTTTCAGGCTAACTTGTCAATACCATGGTGTTTTCCTTTAATTATAATAAACTGTTAACTTTCAATTGTTCTGGTATATTAAATTTGGACAGGGTGACTTCAGCATAAAAGTGAAACAGTTTGGATTAAACACTTGACTACTCCCAGAAGTCTCCTACTTCTGTCTGTTGTCTTCCTTGTCTCCTTGTGAGCTTTCTGAAAGAGATGTCACTTCTCCATATAATTTTAAAGTAGTGAGAGAGTCCTGAATCATGTGTAATTATCTCAACTATTATAATAACTTAAATGATTATTTATTGAAATTACACAACAAAGTGGATGCACATTACATTCAGGGCTGGCCAGGAAATACCAGTGGCAGGAATTCCCAGTGGTAATTACAGGGAAATACCGTCCTGGGAAATACTCTAAATTTTAGCTCAAGCTGGAATACTGGGAAATATGATTTTTAGATGTGATTCATTTCTTCAAAGTTGCTAAAAACTTAACATTATAACACACAGTGTTGAAAATTACATCAGTTTAATAAATATTGGTAGGTGTAGGACCATTAAGAAGGACTTCAGGCAACTTTTGAAATTGTAATCTTCATATATAAACATAATATTTATGCAAAAAACTTTTCTTAACATTTTTTACTTCTTTGAACAGTTGATTTACAATAATCACTTAACAATTACTGTCCATCAACAAGAAGCTTGCCCCTTTAATATTTGCTTCAGTTCAATCAGATTGTGAAACTGATGACACAATAGGTCCACTTATTGATTGCTTTGTATTTTTGTATTACTTTTTAATACTTGTGTTAATTTTAGTATAGTGTAAAGCGCTTTAGAGTATTTTTAGATAGGGCGCTATATAAGTGTATTTTATTAGTATTTTATTATTTAAATTGTCCTATTGTTATAGAAAGAGCTAGTCTATAGGTGACCAATCAACCATTGCAGAGTCACCTGTTGGATATTTAAATCTCTCATCTTGGTTTACCTGGTTTGCAAGGATGTTATTGTCTCAATGGTTGATTGGTCACCTATAGACTAGCTCTTTCTATAACAATAGGACAATTTAAATGGACCTATTGTGTCATCAGTTTCACAATCTGATTGAACTGAAGCAAATATTAAAGGGGCAAGCTTCTTGTTGATGGACAGTAATAGCTGATTGTTTTGCCAGTTGTTTACATGTAATCTAATATCCTAAGGGCAGTTTCTTTATGCTATAATAATGACTTTTTTAATTTGTTTTTACAAATTAATTAACACATCTTCAATAACCTTTAGAAATCAATAAGTCCAGTTTGTAAAGACAAACAATAAACATGTCAAAAGCAGGTCAGAATATGGTTTTAATCACTAAACAAAGGAGGTACACAGTGGGGATTACAAGTAAAGAATAATTTTCAGATTAACTCAAGTCTATATTATACTCACAGGCACTTGTTTCTATCAATGGGGAACTCTTCCTCCCTCTTACTATTACAAGGTGCTCAGCTATTTATTTGAAAAAAAATGGACACCTTCGCTTCACGCTATTTTATGGTATTATTTACGCTTAAAATACATCCTACCTTATAGCAGTCGCTCCTAAATACATTTATCTTCATCAATATCCACAATTTTCATACCCTTCATGGTGCCCTGTGACATACCTAACAATTTAAAATACACAAATGTGAACTCTTCACCACTAGACAAATCTCACCATATAAATGTTCAATTTGCTTATTTATAAGAAGATATATCACAATAATCTGGAACTCTTTACACTATGTGCAGTAAACAAGTGCACAATGTGTACAGGTTCATGTAGCATTATATTCGCAAATTAAGAATCAATCTTATTTCCCAGTATTTCCCACCGTCCTGGGAAATATGAGTATTTCCCCACTTTTTTGCCAATCCTGATTACATTCTCAGTGTACATTTATCAGCATCAAAAATATTCCAGTTTAACTGATACTCCATTAGGCTAAATTAAATTAAAATATAATGGAAGTTCAGATGCTTATTTGTTTGTTTACCTGTAACTGGTTACTATGTGCATGGACCATCTAGCAGTTCACGACCTGGTCTGGGTTGCACAAATGTCAATTAAGATAATAGTCAATTAAGATTTAATAGTCTATTAAATTGATAATTGTAAATAAGTTAATAGGATGAGTTCATAGCATTACTTGAGCATTATCAGCCAGCAACTTCATTTAAATTTCTAGTTTTTTTTCTGGCAATTTAGCTGTAGAAATTCTATACACGTTATTTTGAGGACGAAGTTCAATGATTTAATATGTACCTGTAGGTACTGTAAAGGTGAGTTCACATGATGCGATTTTCCATCCGATATTTCCTTGCGAAATGCTTTCGGCAAAATTCTTATGGTGTGAAACTTATAAGTAGAACCGAAAAATCGGTTGGCGCTCTATTTCCATGATCGACAGTCTGATGAGAACGGTAAAAGAAATTTGATCCGACTTTGATTGAAGTATCAATTTAGTGAACATTTTAATGTTCACTTGTTCTCTAGTAAAATCAGTTTTAGCCATTTTGCCATTTTTGTTTGTTTTCTACTTTCCCCAATGTTATGTTTCTGTGTTTCCAATATTTCAAAAGAATACAAAAAGAAACAACATAATATTTGATATGTCATCGGTAATAAGTCTTCTGCTGTACACTGACATGTAAGAAATCAGGATACATTATGATTATAAAAACCATGTAATTTTAAGGACAGTGAATCAAAAATGAATTCCTTATTTCAGTTGTGAAACAGTTATGATGTCAGGATTCCAGATCAAGGAGAATAGCTTACAAGTTCCTAATACTTTCATAATGTTTGGGGTTTTTGTATTGACAAGATTAAATCATGTTCAGATTCATACCCCAAACTTGTTTTCAAGGTCCTGATGGTTGTTAAATATTTATTAAAAATGATTTTAAATTGTATCAAAATCGAATGGAAAGTTGGATAGTGTGATCACTTGACCATTCAACATACCTGTGTCATCTGGTATGATGTTTGTTATCTTACATTTTTTAGCTCACCTTGCCAAAGGCAATGTGAGCTTTTGCCATCACTTGTCGTTTGTCGTCCGTTAACTTTTCACATTTTAATCTTCTCCTCTGAAACCCCTTAGCCAAATGAACTGAAACTTGGTAGGAAGCATCTATGGAGGGTTCTCTATAATGATGGCTCTTTTTGTCCCGATCCATTAACAAACATGGCTACCACATGCAATTCTTGTTTCTGATTGGCATATTTTTAAAAATCTTCTCCTCTGAAACCACTGGGCCAAATGAACTGAAGCATGGTATGAAGCATCTATGGAAGGTTCTCTATAAAGATTGCTCATTTCGTCCCGATCCATTAACAAACATGGCCGCCACAGGCAATTCATGTTTATGATTGTATGCATTCTAAAAAAATCTGTTTTTCTGTGGAAAGGGAGATAACTCTAATTTAAATATAGATATTAGTAAAATGCAGTTAGCTATGAATTGAATTACTCTAAAACCCCTCAGCCAAATGAACTGAAACTTGGTAGGTAGCATCTATGGAAGGCTCTCATTGCTTATTTCATCCCGATCCGTTAACAAACATGGTCACCACAGGTGACTCTTGTTTCTAATTGGCTGATTTTAAAAATTCTTCTCTTCTGTAACCGCTTGGTCAATTGAACCGAAACTTTGTAGGATGCATCTATGGGAGGTCCTCTATAAAGATTGCTAATTTCATCCCGATCCTTCAACAAATATGGCTGCCATAGGCAATTCTTGTTTCTAATTGGTTGATTTCTAAAAATCTTGTTCTATGAAACCGCTTTGCCAAATGAACCGAAATTTGGTAGGAAACATCTATGGAAGGTTCTTTATAAAGATTGCTCATTTTGTCTCGATCCATTATCAAACATGGCCGCCACAGGCTATTCTTGTTTCTGATTGGTCAATTTCTAAAAATCTTCTACTCTGAAACAGCCAGACTTGGGGTCAATTACTTTCAAATGTAATCGATTACATTATAATTACTTTGCAATTTTCATGATTACATTACATTACGATTACATCAATTTTCAAATGTAATCGATTAAATTACAATTACTTTGTAAATGTAATCGATTACATTACTGATTACATTTAATGGCATGACGACCAATATATTAGTGTTTTTATGTTATTTTGTCTCATATGGATCTGTCCAATATCTCCTTTTTTTAATGTATTTCTTACTCAGAACTATGAATTACAATTCAGTTTTAATGTGATCATAACATGCAAAAAGATACAGTACGTTGTAAATTATAAACAACTATTCTCATTTTCCTTTTTTCATCAAATAGGTTGTGTCTTATTACTATGACAAATATTAATTCCATCTTATACTATTAGTAAATATTATAACATAGGTTTGCACATTTTAATAATATATATCAAATAATTTCAAACATCCTGTCAAAAGTTTATTGTGGATAATAAACTAGCAGTTAACTTGTGCCACTGATAAAATTTGTAATTAAGGTCTTATTTATGACACCAAATTATGTAGCAATCATCATTACTAAATTTCACACCATTTCCATGCATGTCCTTGATATATAATTCAGAAGATAACAAAACCAAAAGTCATTCTGATTCTAAAAATTTGCTTAAAAATATGCATAATTTCTCAGTCTAAATATGAAATCTTTATAATTAATTTATGTAAATAGGTTTTAATAAAATATAATTTAAAATTTTAGAGCTGTTTTCACTGAAATTTTGAAACTCCAAAGAAATTGAAATTGAGATATTATTTGTTTGGATATCAAGTCTTTGTAACTGAATGTAGGACAAAAAGTCACAACCTCAAATATTGTAAAAATTAGGACAAAAAGTCACAGGACAAAAAGTCATAATTTTCATTATTTGTTCATTTTCAATTTAAAAAAATGTTTGATTAAAAAAAAATCAACCTAAATATTGAATATTATGTTTAATTCCAGTAATATTTTTTAAGTGTTTTTGCAGGTATTTTTCACAGCATTTTATTTTATATACTAATGTATCAATTTAAAAAAAAAAAATTCTATTATTTTGAAATGTTTTTGGAGATTTTTTCAAAGATATTTTTGTTTTTGTTTTTGGATGAAGTTGACAGATTATCCTTTCTATTTGTGTGAGCTTTTTATTAACCAATAAAATTGTTACATTTGTGTGTTGTGGCTTTAAAGGAAGTATGGATATATTAGTGGAGTGACTAGACCATTAAAATTTCAACTTTAATGTACCACCCTACCTGCAGGCCAAATTGTATATCATCATTCAGAGTGATGTCTGGGGTTTCATTTTTGACTGGTGGTAGAAATGAAATATGGTGCATTTCCTGCAGATTTGGGGTTAAAGGTCAACAGCTGGGAATTTCATAATTTTGGAAAAAGGCCATAAAATGGTTATAATTTCAAATAAACTGATGCAATAAATGAGTAATTAGTTTTGTAATGTACATAGTAATAATATTAGTCAGTTGCAATAAGTGATGACATCATGTTACGTTAAAAATAAATTAAAATGCTATTTTAAAGTAAGCAAATTAAAAATGAACAAAAATCATAAAAAAATATTACGATGATAATGAAAATACCGTGAAATATGCATAATGTGATATTTTGTACTCATGTATTACTACAGGAAGTCAGCCCGTTCATTTGGTTAATTGGCCGTTACTCGGAGTGTCCATATCATTCTTTTGGCTTGTTGAAAGGAAAGAAAGTCATTATCTGGGTTCTAGACTCATCTAATACCAAAGACCTATCTAGCCCTCGTGTAATCTTAATGGAATTTAAATGGGATTGTGTTGGGTCACTTTGCAGCTGAAACACAGCTCTGGCCATTGAATGAAAAGTATTTTTCCCATCAATAGTTTCGGTGCTGATATCAATATTATCAGCTCCCTGCTGTATCAAATGACCTCCCATATCATGTTGAATAATACCATTTGGGACGTATGACATATTCTGGATTCTGGAAACTTCAAAATTTGCCAAGCTAGTTAAATACGTGCGTACCTCGGTGTAAGACACACAAAAACCATGCGAGTTGAGAAATTCAATTAAGTTTCTTGAGCCAAACTCGTGATGGAGCTGTAATGCCAATCCAAGCTGAAACGGGGTAAACATATTTTTTTTCAATGCGACAATACACTCTGAAATCGCAAGAACCTTTCTTGTCTGGTCAATGGGGAGTTTAAAGTCCATGTCCTCACAACGATAAGATTTATCATCAATTAACCGAGATAACAACTTTATAAGTGCGACAGGAATGTTTTGTGTTGATTGTGCCAGAGATACATCAGATGGGTTAGGATAAATCTCATTGTCCCCCGACGCTTCGTCGAAGGGGACTATAGAAATGGGTATCGTCCGTCCGTATGTCCGTCCGTCCGTGTGCTTTTTGGTTTCCAGATGATAACTTGTGAATGAAAAGTCAGATTGAAGTAAGGTTTGGTATGTAAGTGTATCTTATGAATATCTAGGTCAAGTTCGATAATGACAATTTTTCGACTATTTTTACTAGAGTTGTGCCCCTTTTTATACCTCAAAATTGCTAAATATTTGGTTTCCAGATGATAACTTGGGAACAAATAGTCAGATTGAAACTAGGTTTGGTATGTAAGTGTATCTCATGAATATCTAGGTCAAGTGCGATAGCGATCATTTTTCGACAAATCTTACCAGAGTTACTCCCCTTTTTTTACTTCAAAATTGCTAATATTTTGGTTTCCAAATTATAACTTGTGAACAAAAAGTCAGATTGAAACTAGGTTTGGTATGTAATTGTATCTCATGAATATCTAGGTCAAGTTCAATAATGATGATTTTTCGACAAATCTAACCAGAGTTACTCCCCTTTTTTTACTTCAAAATGGTCCTTGGATGGTCCCCTTTCAGAATTATGAGTGATACAGGCTCACCTGACCCTCTAGTTTACAGTAGTTTCAAAATTTAATCTTACGATATAACCTTGGCGTCGGGGGACCAGTGGCCAACGGCCTTTTATTTGTTATATCTATCGATTGTATCTTACTACGAAGTATTGAAGCAGCTGTGTGCAAAATCTGTTCCTCGTTCAGCTTTGGTTCTGCCATTGCAGCCTCAAATTCTGAAAGTCTTAGTTCAGACTTTAAATGGCTGGCCGCTAAAATTGCTTCCAAAACTGAGATAGTACTACTATAAACAATATTTGATCTCCCTTGCCCCTGTTTGTGTCTGAATAACGATAGAGTCCCCATAATGTTTTTCAAGCCTGCGCTGTAATTTGGCTGAGGTATATTTTATGGGCGAGTCCTGTGGTAAAAAGGAACAAAACATTTCTAACAGATAAGACATCAAAAATGCCTTTTTGTGAACTATTAAATCATTATCAATTGATAACAAAAGTCGTTCAAATGCTTGATCATGTACTAAAAGAGTGGGCTCTTCATTTGTATCTTCTTTTTTGGGAGTATTTAGCAAAAAATTAGCAATGCAGGCCCTGTGGTAAAAAGCTTTACTTTTGAAATTTTCTGTTGATATAAGAAGTTTAATATCAAAATTGCGTTTCTGATCCGCCGTTTCAACAATTTTTTTGTATC
>MJUT01053676.1:173717-186909 GCA_002080005.1 Gigantidas platifrons
CGTGTTTACAGAACTGAGAAGCGTTTGCCGTCCTTTCAAAGTTGTAGTAGAAAGTTTTTCGTTCGTAGAAACCTGGCAAATAATACATAAATTCCAGTTATTTATGATACGGCTTCTTTTAGCTTCCGAAGGTGCTAGTTTTAATGGACTTCCAAAATGAGCCATTTTCCGCCCGTTTTGACTTGTAATTACACACCTCCTATTTATTACACGATAAACACACTACAAAATATGAAAAATATACCAAGAAAATGTGTAAAATACTATTTACAACAAATAACTAACAACACCTAGCCTAGGTAATAAGCACGATGACAAGTAATTCAATCAAATAATAGCAATTGCATAAGACACTAGTCAAGCGAGTTCACCAATGAAAAGTAAAATTTCATTCGTATCGGTAGAACACCGTAATTCCGGATATATAGGTAACTTCAATGGAATATTCGTAAATATGTTAAAATGCAAGAAAACGTGAATAATATTGTCATTATAACTTTTTATTACTGAAAAAGGTTAAATTTATTTATTATTTATCTTGTGGTTTTTTACGCAAACACGAAGTATAATTAACGAATAAAATAGCGACTTCACTGGCAAAGCAAAGAGATAGCAAAGTTTGGCAGTATTTCAAAAGCTTAAATCGTGCATAAAAAGTGTAATAAAGACCAAGCAACATGAATTGGATCTTATTGTTTCTTTTTTATGCAAATTTAATAATATAGAGATTGTTATATTCAAAAACTAGCATTGTCTCTGTGTAGAATACTATTTCAGGAAAAATGAATTTTTCGTTTTCTTGGCGAATTTTCTGAGAACTGCACCATACGAAAACTCTACGACCAGGCGAAAAAGTAAGATTAGGGTATTAACATTAAAAAAAAAATCATTTTTGGCCTGCAGGTATGCTGGTACATTAAACTCGATAAATAAGCCACTTTTTGGACTTCAGTCACAGCACTATATTTACATCATTAAAATATCCCTTTTAAAACAACAACTTGATTTCTGAATAAACAAGCAGGATGTACACCTCACCACTGACAAAATGCCATGAATATTCCAGTATATCACTAAAAGCAATGATGGAATACACATGCAGAGGTCACCACATAGTTTTAACCTTAGCAAAACAGGTTGCATCAAGATCTTATCACTATCAAATGTATCAATTTAACCATCTCCTGTAGAATTTAATGTGGGAAAAAGAAATGTCATGAACATACAAGCAAACTTTGTCCTATATTTAAAATTGAAATTTGTGACTTTTTGTCCTATGTGTATTAAAATAATGATTTGTGACTTTTTGTCCTGTGACTTTCTGTCCATTTACCTTTGTAGCCATACTTAATATTTTTTGTACTTGTGATAGTTTTGATTGCAATTAAACATAGAAGAATATCTTTTGATCATGTTGTGATTGCCACTTTATTTTAATAGAGGTTATTTTATGAGTTTTTAACAATTGAATTTCATAACATATTTTTTTATTTAGATGTCAATAAACTTTATATGTTTTCTAGTAAACCATTCTACATTATTTGTTAAATATATTCCATGAAGAAAATTCATTTACATAAATCATACATTAAATATCTAAGGAGATATATGTTTCAGGACAAAATAAGTCAAAAGAATGAAAAGTAATCTAAATGTAATCAGAAAGTAATCATGATTACAGGGTCAAAATGAATGTAATCGATTACATTACGATTACATGTAATCTAAAAAAATGGCCAATTACAGATTACATCCGATTATATGAAAAAATGTTATCGATTACAACTGATTACGATTACCCCATGTCTGGAAACAGCTTGGCCAAATGGACTGAAACGTGGTAGGAAGCATCTATGGAAGGTCCTCTATTGCTCATTTCGTTTTGATCTGTTAACAAACTTGGCCATCATAGGCAGTTCTTGTTTCTTCTTGGTCGATTTCTAAAACAGCTTTTCCTCTGAAACCGCTTGGCCAAATGATATGAAACTTGGTAAGAAGCATCTATGGAAGGTCATCTATAGAGATTGCTCATTTCGTTTTGATCCATTAACAAACATGGCTGCCACAGGCAATTCTTGTTTTAGATTGGTCGATTTCTAAAAATCTTCTTCTCTGAAACTGCTTTGCCAAAATTAATCGATATTTGGTGGGAAGCATCTATGGAAGGTTCTGTATTAAGTTTCCTCAAAGCAGAATGAAAGGTGAGCGACACAGGCTCAGCTCAGTGTTGAGCCTCTAGTTTAATTTATTGTATTTCTTCCAAATTTACATTAGGAAAGAATTTCTCTGTCTGTCAAATCATTCATTGTTCATTGTCTATCACGGTGATTGTTGGTACGAAGTGACCTAAGCACTTGTATGTCATCCATGTTTAATGTGCAAATAAGAATTTAATACCACTAGCTTGTACAATTAGATTTAATAGAAAGTTAATAGTTTATAAACATTAATTGACTTTTGTACAACAGAAATAATACGGTTGTTTCGAATCATGTCAATTCCGATCACTTTCCGTCTTTTTCGTGTCATGATGTCTGAAATGTTAGGCAGACTACTTCTGGTGGCGGTGTTTACACTATTACTATGACCATGTCAACATCTCATAGTCTCATAGGTAGACTATAGGTAATTGTAATATGGAGACGCCAAGAAAACGGCTGACTAAGTACTGGTGTTCGGTACCTCACTGTCTGTCTGATAACAGAAATATATCAAGACAGATCGTTTTCTTTTCATGATACTGACAGCAGTAAATAAAGAAATAAAACAAATTTAATTTTAAAGTCAAAGAAGTAATTGTCTGTGCATTGAAGTCTTTGATACAAATAAAATAATTTAATTGATATCTGTCTTTTACAGAAAATGTAAAAAATTCTTTAAGTTGAGTAACGTTAAAACGGCTTTTATCGATTGGAGTTTTCATTGTGTACATTGACACCGGAAGTCCAGTGACTAACATTCCATCAAAATTACGTGGTTTGGCAGACGAAAATAAAAAGTTTATGAGGGAATGGAAATGATTCGTGACAACCGTATTGACTATTAATTTTAATAGTACTTTTAATAGTCAATTAGCTTTAATTGAGCTTTGTTGCAACCCAGTCCTGTTTAAATTGCACTGTGTTTGTAATTATCTTGCTTAAGTGTTCAGAATATACAGGTGTTCAGTTTGTGCAGGTTAGATTAACACAAATTTTCTTACAGTAAAGTTGATTTTTTACAGGATTCTGATTTATTGTATTTGTAATATTAGATCTAAATTACTCTTGTCCATTGTCATCTTATATATCTTGTTTCCCATTCTTGTTACTATGGTGATGTTATTAACAAAAGTGAAATTTTCAAATCTGACACATCTGAACATATTAAATATATAAATGCATGGCAAAATATTAGAAGTAAAGGCTGCATTTCATCAAATCTAGTTGATTCTTTGAGGCAGATTTTCTTTGCTAAAAATAGACAGTCTGCTAGAACTAGTACTAAAATTTAGTAGGTCCAAATAGCAATTAAATCAGTACATTTATATTTTATTCTGTATAATATTGCTATTTTATATTCAATATTTAATTCCAAAAAATTAATGACCTGTATATTCTGGTCTTGCACAAAGGTCATTAATTTCTTTAGATGTTTTTTGTTACTAAATCTGCTAGAAGTGTCAGTTTTTATAATTTTGTTGTCCTAAAATTGATGGTCTTTAACCAATGGATTCTATACAGTTGTCAACTAACTATGAGAATTTACTGACATGACTATTGCACTGTCCATGTTTATGTTGTTCATTATGTTATAGTGTTTATTTTTAGTTAAATCAAAGCTGTGCAGTAATTTTATTGTTTGTTTATGTACATTTGTATTTTATGATAATATAATTGTGTCTGTCTCAAGCCTGGATCTGGATTTAAACCTGCAAATAAAATGCAAATGTTGTCTTTTTTATAATCAATGATTTTAGGTGACAGGTACATATAGTTGTCTATTTTGTTGATAATCATATTGGTTGAATTGTTGACATCATTGTTTAAACTGCCTTCTTTCATAAATCCAAGAGAATAAAACTTGTATTAATTAATGCAGATAACCTTTCATAAATTTTGATGCAGATTTACATTGTTTATGAGACTCTTGAGGCAGGGGTATATTATATGCATGTACACATTCATTTGATTGGAGAATGACAACAAGCCAGTTATGTATAATTGCTTGAATCACACGTACACCTTAGAGAAATATCAAACTGCAGGTAGAGGGTGATACATAGGGTTTAGAAATGACGGCAGATGAGTTGATAAACGGGTGTATATTAACATTGATTAATTATAGTTGTCTATTTCAGTTAGTAAACAACTAGAGGTGTGGGTGGTAATCATATACCTATCGTTAGTATATACAGTAAGTACGTTTTTATATTTAACTAATTATATATTTATAACATAAAATAACTTTTTGAGTTTTAAGAAAAAAGCAATGTTTGATTATGGAGTGTTTGAATTGCTATAAAAAGGAAGTAATTAATTCTAATTTTCTTCAACCATGTCAGTATGGTTTTTTTTTGTGTAAAATTATGCTACTGGAAGAAAAAGTGAGAAAATAATACAGTAATTATTTTACATTGTTTGTGTCCATGTACATGTACTAAGAAAATATATTGTAGGTTGACTCTTTTTGAAACAAAAATGAAATATACAAAGACAATATTTTGTAGTTAATATGTACAGTCACCTTGTTTTTTAAACAAATATCCAGAAAATTGTCCAGTATACTAAGAAATTTATTGAAGGACAAAACTTTTAGGGAAAAAAATACAAAAAATATATCTAGAAAGTTGTCTGGTATACTAAGAAATAATTGTAGATAAGACACTTTTGAAACAAATATCCCTAGGATTGTCCAATATGCACATATTTTTTTTATACATTATTCTATGAATGTGTACATGTATTTTAAATGTTTATGTTTCCCAGTTTCAACCCTTTCTGACCTTCCTCATACACATACATGTACATTTGTTTATTGCGGTATTTTCCTTTGATCTTGCTATCTGAAAATTTTCTATCTCACGCTACATTGTAGTAGAGTGAGATGGAAAATTATCGCCAGTAACTAAGTGTTGTCAAGGATGCACGTAGTATTATCGCTGTTTTCTAATATGACGTTAACTTACTGACGTCACATTACCAAATCCTTGATATTAAGTGATTAAGAATATAAAACAGTAATTGTGTTTAAAAAAATGTCAGTATCTCAACAAAAATTATTTAATTATGAATACAAAATAGCGATAGAATAATTAAAGATGTTTTTTAAAACAAGAGGACGTTTCTCAGTCATCTCGTTTTAAAAAACATCGTTAATCATTTAATATCATTGGTACCACCAGTTAGCTTAATTTAGTTAGCTAAATGCTGAGTTGAAAAAAAAAATATATTTGACCTCTTTAACAGTTAGTCCTCTTCTAATGTGGTATTTCAAACAGAGGTTTTAAAATAATGATGTCATATGTTGAATTATTTTCTAAATACATTAATATATTTAAAAAGTTGTTGGGCTTGAACTGTGTAGACTTGTTGAAAACTTGTTCACTAGTTTTCAAATTATACTGTACCAAATGTATATGTGGATGTCCATAGTTTTTTTTTAATTCTACATGACATAATGATTGTTATCTCATCAGAGTTACTCTGATAATTCCAAGAAATATTGTTTTTTTTATTAATTTAAGCAATGACAATTTTATTTCAAAATTTTCTTAATAAAAATGTCTATACAAAAAAATGTAATACTGACAATCAAATTAAAATCAGTTCTCTTGTAGTCTTTACTGTTATGTCGTGGCATACTAGAAGATCCGAGGAAACTCCACTACATGTCACCTTGCGAGTGACTTTATGTCATGAATTTATGATATGTATGATAAATACGATTATGACCATTTTCAACCAATCAAATTGCTTGTAGCATTCAGTGGAGTTTAGTAACACTTTCATTGTCTTGCAATCACTATTTTCATTGGATGGTACACAGGGTCACTCCCATGTGACCCGTAATGGGATTTCTTCAGATCTCCTACGCTGCTACATATCAGTAAAAGGGAGCAAGTGTAATATCAACATGATCAAGTTAATTGGTACATATCCTTGATATCACTGATCAAATGCTTTAAAAGTACATTGTACATAAAAGAAAAACATTGTGTGGACTTTTTCTCTTTAGTCCAAAATGCAGACAATTTTATTTTTACAGAAATCAGTAATACTATGATAAATATATTGAATATTTGAAGGCTCTGAAGACTGACAAATAATGTCAGACTGTTGCCATGATTTTACATAAATAATTTTTGAATGGCTGTCATTGGCTGTGATCGTATCGGTATGGTACAACATAGTTGGATTTACATCTACCTATGCAATCAGTACTTATCACATCTAAAGTTTTGAGTTTGATTCTTGTCGGTGGCAAGGTGTAAACTATAACCTTATATATAATTATCAATGATTCAGCCAGGCCCCAGACTCAGGACATTTGCCAACCTATTTCTCAAATTGATCTGAAGAACTTTATAGAAATTAGTTTAAAGTAATATTACACCAGTTTTGGGTAAAAAAAAATTCCCCCTGAAAATTCAATTTGGATTACAGTGGTACCTTTACTAAGCTATTCATGCATGTTTCAAGTCGAAATATGTTCCCAACCACTAGAAATCTGCAAATCCGTGTGCATGTTTATCGTCCTCGCCATTGTTGTGGAGACTGATTAACTTTCGGTTGTTTTGTTCCGATGATTGCCGATCATGACCTCGTGAAGAAAAGTTTTGGTCCGATGATTGCCGATCAATACCTGGTGAAGAAAAAATAAACAATCATGGATGCTGAGGTAAGCACGCACACATTCCTGACAATTATTATTGAGGAATCTGTCTTTTCATGTCGTGTGAACCATTTTTTTTGTGTGCAATTATTCTTATGTGGTACACACGGAATATATATATATTTTTTCATCAACTGAACATTGCGCATGAGCGATAATCTCCCGGAAAGAGTTCAGATCTTGGGTCACGCACATATCCTTTGCATTACTGTATGGGAAAACAGAATTATCTGCTGTCAAATATTTTGCAATTTGCTCTTAAAATCTGCTTATGAGTGGATTTTTAATGTTATGCAGTTGATGTTAGTTAAAATTAAGTGAAAATATTTAATCCAAAAATTCCACGATATTTGCCTTTCATATTACTTTAATTGTTAAAGAATGTCCAGAAGAAATTTTGAGTAAACTTGTAATTGTCCGGAAGATTTCAAAGTCTAGCTGAAGCACTGTCTTATGTGAGAAAGTTTGACAGTTACTTGAGGAAGGTCGGTAGTTTTATCAGGTTACTAAAGTTTTCATCATCACACAATAAATTAGCGTGGTTGTCTAGTACAAAGCAGACATCATCATCTCAATGAAAATTTATTTGTTCTTGCCATGATATAGCTGAAAAATTGCTGAGTTGGTGTTAAACAACAATCACTCACTCTAGTTATAAATAAGTTTGTGCTACTTATGTGACCAAAAAAATTAGCTCACACAATAGATCCATAATTAATTGAAATGGCTGTAGTTAAAAATAAAATTAACAGTATATTAAAGCTATATTTAGTGATCAGAGCAACATTTACAATATAAAAACTTTTTTTATTGACACTAAAATTGAGATTTAAAGGATAAGATCTGAAATGTACTTGATCATGCAACAAGCAATCAATGAGGCAAAAAATAGAAATAATAAAAGGAAAAAAAAACTGCTTCTACTAATCCTTTTAGTGAGTACTAAAATTTGATATCTACGTTTTTATTAAGTGCCTATCCTAATGTTATTATTACTATTATTATTAAGTACTGATCAAGTCAGATCTTAGTTCTGTAGAGCCTATAAAATAATGGAAAAGTTTTACCTACCAACCCTTTTTGTTTTTTCAAGAATATTAGTAACAATACAGATTGTTGTTTTTGCTCAATCTCACTTGATACATTGTCAATTCCTGCTGCTTTTTATAAACAAAATCAAAAACAGAGAGGTATAATCATGGAACAATTAAACTACATTAATGAAGTACAATGGGAGATAACTCAAACATTATCACTGATAAAACATGAACTTATTACAAGTGTTAAATGTGACATTTTTGTAACTTGGACCAATGAAGTACAATGGGAGATAACTCAAACACTATCACTGATGAACATAAACTTACTACAAGGGTTTTTGTACTACAAGAAATGTGACATTTTTGTAACTTGGACCACCTCATCAGTTACATCTTGTTCAGCAGAAAATATTTTGAAATTTTATCATATTGTACAACAAACAAATATCCATGTAAAAGGGATCATAACTTGAACAAATTTGAAGTAAATAAACTCAAAATGAAAACTATTCGTATATTTAGCAATATAAAGTTGTAGATTAAACCAATGAAACAAAATGTCTTGATGTATTATATACATTGTATATTGTTAGAAAACAATGTGTGTGTTTCTTTTTGGAGTAAGTTTTCTTCTTCTTCTTTCAATATATGAATGAGTTGGCAAAGTTTGGTAATATTGATTATGATAGCAAGCAACTTTATTCATATATATTTTTGGAAACAAAACCATGTTAACATGGCTGCTGAGGAAGACCTTTTGTTTATATAGAAGTAAGAAATGTCTAGTGTTTTCCCTTGTGAATCAAATTTAAACTTAATTGTCTTTTGGTTTTCATTGTTCAAAGTTTATACATTAAAATTGGTACAGTACTCAGGGACAGTAGTCCTTCTCTTATAATATCACCAAAGGCCAACCCTCTCATTATACCCTCCACAAACAAAGTTTGGGGGGGTATATAGGAATCGCCCTGTCCGTCCGTCCGTCCATCCATATACCTTGTAAGCGCAACTCCTCCTAAACGGCATATTGGATTTTTATGAAACTTTACACACTTGTAGTACACTACCTGCAGATGTGCATGAAGAAATATGGTTGCTGTCCAAAATTTAAAAGGGGAGATAATTCAACTTATACTTTCACTAAAAGGGGGGGGGGCATGTATCTTGTAAGTGCAACTCCTACTAAGCTGCAAGCGGGGGGTATCACTCAGTGAGGTCACTCACAGTTCTAGTTAGACCAGATTTCAGATGCACGGGTATAATCAAATACTCATAAATTGGCCCTTTCAAGAGAGGTCACCTATCTTATAAGGACATTTATTCAGTGCAGAAGTTTAGGGGTCGTCATGGCCGTGATCGTATGGTAGTTGGATTTATAACTACCTATGTAATCAGTATCTATCACAATAATGTTGTACGTTCAAATCCCACTCAAGGGAGGTGTACTTGATACAACATTATATGATAAAGTTTGTCAGTGACTTGCGACAGGTCAATGGTTTTCTTCAGGTACCACGGCGGTTTCCTCCACCAATAAAACTGACTGCGATATTAAGTGATTAACGATGTTTTTTTTAAAACGAGAGGACTTTTCTCAGTCATCTCTCATCGTCTCATCGAAGGGCAAAGCCCTGAGATGAGAGATGAATGAGAAACGTCCTCGAGTTTTAAAAAACATCTTTAATTATTTTATCGCTATTTTGTTGAAAGTGGCATTAAACACCATAACCTAAACTCTCTTCAGAAAGGATTGCCTTATATGAGACTGCTATAGCCACAAAATGAAGTTTCCATTATTGTTAATTTCACGTGTATTTTTAGAGAAATTAACAAAGAAATCAGCTGATGTAACAGTCCACCTACTACTGACTATAGAATGAGAAAGTAAAGACACAGTGATTAACAGGTAAGAACATTTAAACATCTTTCAATTATAATATCCAAATAAATACATTATGAAATATCCAGATTAATTTGAGGATTAAAAAAAAAAGTTCCACATCGTTGCACATTCACTTTAATATGTTTTGTCTATGTTAAATGTAGGTATTATATTTTACAGGTGAAATGTTTATTTGGTTATCACCAGGCCAATTTTTAGGTAACATGTTTTTAAATAGCCTGACTGATTAATTTGCATAGTTAAACTATTCATAAGTGGTTTATACATCATTGGTATAAGGATTGTGACGTATATATCAAGTGGCAGGGAGGTAAGAGGGATAGGACGACATTTATCAAGTAAATTCTTACACACCGGTAGTTCATACAATATGTTAATCCTATTTTTTTTTTTCATATGTTTTATTTATATGTTATTTGATAAATTTTTTTTTTACATTGATCGATCAGTGTTTAGTGCCAACTTTAGCAGTATTACAGCTATATCATGGCATTTTTTCTTTTTTCTTTTTTGGCATGAGACTGGAAGTCAGTAATTGGATAGAATTTATATGATTTGCTATTTTTTTGCATAAACATCAATTAGTAGATTTAAAATTCAAGTTTCCATATTTTATCTGGATTAAGTTAACAGTGAATACATATAGAATTGGAACAGTCTTCAAGTTATTAATAAAAGTTTTTGAAATTTGTTAAGAAAATATAACTTGTTCATAGCAGATTTGTAAAGTTTTTTTAATCAATTTTTATAATCAATGTATAATTTTTACCGTTGTATATGTACTTGATATTTTCGCAATTGTTTACAATTTAAACCTCACAGAAGACATGTTTGTAATCCTGTTGTGTTGCAGTACATGTTTTGTAATTTAGATTTTCCAGTGATGAAATGAGAGCTATTTAATTGTGAAATGTACAACTAAAAACATTAGTGAAATTAACATTTAGATTATATTATGTAAAAAAACAACTTGGTACATGCATATGTACAAAAGGTACAGTATATAAACAGTTTTCATATTTTAATAATTATGTTTTGTTAATATCTGTACGTCCCCCATTTAGTTTCCACTCAAAGTTCACCTGAATCAAATCGTTTGAAATTAATGCGCATGAGCAGGGATCATAAAAGACAGACTAAATTTGTTATCGGATTTGACAACTTTTTCCATTCTGGAATTATGCCCCTTGATTTGCTGAGAAAAAAGAATTCTTGGGTTTCAGAGCTGCCTTAAGATAATTATTTAAGATTTATGCACAAGGTCAAGATCCATAAAAGGCAGGCCAAGTTAAATTTTGGATTTTTCTTTTTCTTTCTGGAATTATGCCCCTTGATTTTCAACAACAACAAAAAAAAACCAAACATCTCAGGTTTCTTCTCAATAACTTAAGTTTTGCTTATGCATATAATTTGAAATTTATTAAACAGTGCATTTGATCTCAATATGCAGGTCAAGCTGGAATTTGGTTTATATTCCCTTTATATTTCCAGAGTTATTCCCCTTTTTAGCTCACCTTGCCAAAGGCAATGTGAGCTTTTGCCATCACTTGGCGTCCATTGTCCGTCGTCCGTTAACTTTTCACATTTTAATCATCTCCTCTGAAACCCCTCAGCCTATTGAATTGAAACTTGGTAGGAAGCATCTACGGAAGGTCCTCTATAAAGATTGTTCATTTCGCTCCGATCCATTAACAAACATGGCCACCACAGGCGACTCTTGTTTCTAATTGGCTGATTTAAAAAATTCTTCTCTTCTGAAACTGCATGGCCAAATGAACCGAAACTTGGTAGAAAGCATCTATGGGTGGTCCTCTATAAAGAGTGATCATTTCGTTCCGATCCATTAACAAACATGGCCGCCACAGGCAATTCTTATTTCTGATTGGTCGATTTCTTAAAATCTTCTCCTCTGAAACCGCTTGGCCAAATGATGCGAAACTTGGTAGAAAGCATCTATGGAAGGTCCTCTATAAAGATTGCTCATTTCATTCTGATCCATTAGCAGCCACAGGCAATTCTTGTTTCTAATTGGCCTATTTTAAAAAATCTCCTCTGAAACTGCTTTATCAAATGTACCGAAACTTGGTAGGATGCATCTATGGGAGGTCCTCTATGATGTTACTCATTTCGTCCCAATCCATTAACAAGCATGGCCGCCACAGGGAATACTTGTTTCTGATTGGTCGATTTTTTAAAATCTTCTCCTCTGAAACCGCTTGGCCAAATGATCTGAAACTTGGTAGGAAGCATCTATAAAGATTGCTCATTCCGTCCCGATCCGTTTACAAACATGGCTGCCACAGGTGATTCTTGTTTCTGATTGGCTGATTTTTTAGATTCTTCCCCTCTGAAACCGTTTGGCCAAATGTACCAAAACTTACTAGGAAGCATCTATAGAAAGTCCTCTGTTGCGATGGCTCATTTCGTTCCGATCCCTTAACAAGCATGATCGCCACAGGCAATTCTTGTTTCTGAATGGCCTATTTTTAAAAATCTTCTCTGAAACCACTTGGCCAAATGAACCAAAACTTGGTAGGATGCATCTATGGGAGGTCCCCTTTAAAGATTACTTATTTCGTCCCTATCCATTAACAAATATGGCTGTCACAGGCAAGTCTCGTTTCTTATTGGTCGATTTCTAAAACAGCTTTTCCTCTGAAGCCGCTTGGCCAAATGATATGAAACTTGTTTAAAAGCATCTATGGAAGATCCTCTATAGAGATTACTCATTTTGTTTTGATCCATGTACAAACATGGCTGCCACAGGCAATTCTTGTTTTAGATTGGTCAATTTCTAAAAAATCTTCTTCTCTGAAATTGCTTTGCCAAAATGAACCAATATTTGGTGGGAAGCACCTATGGAAGGTTCTGTATTAAGTTTCCTCAAAGCAGAATGAAAGGTGAGCGACACAGGCTCAGCCCACTGAACCTCTAGTTACTTTAACTGGAAGCAGGGCGTTTTATGTTTAACCAACTTAAGCATATAACACTTCACATGTACATAAAGAAACCTAGGCTTATAGAGAAAATTGACGTAGAAAATTTTACAAATCTGCTTTGATATAGTCCGTTTGACTTCTATAAAACCTACAGAAAAAATTCTTAAAAATCCAGTTTTCAATTCAACAATTTTATTTCTAGATGTATATTAAATATGATATATACGAACTCTGACAATTAATTAAAACAATTTTGATCCATTATTAAAAAAAGTTGCCCATTAGGTCTCTATGTTAATTATATTTTCTGAAGTGTAAAAATTTGCATGGAGTGAGTACAAATAGTGTAAGAGCCCAACCATCAAAACAAAATAACAGACATGTGCTTTCAATGTATATTTCATTGTACCATGTGACATAGGACATTTAAATATTAA
>MJUT01053676.1:202995-225154 GCA_002080005.1 Gigantidas platifrons
AAAAAAATAAATGTACATTATATTTGTGTGCTTCACATGTAAAACTCTTAAATGACTTCTGTTACTCTTATACACCCATCCCCACCCGTCTTTTTTGGGAAATTTTCTACACCTCGGCGCATATGTATACATTAGAAAAAATACCAACCAACATTTTCATGTCATTTTCTTCCAAATAACATGTAGAACACAATCAACGGGGGGTGGGGGCAATTTTTGTGCCCCATTAGTCAAGAGCTGTATACCTGCCTATGCACATACAATACCCTTCAAGTAAAATAAGATCTATACAAATATTCATAATTTCACCTCTTAAAACCACTTTCATGACTTAATTTAATTTTTTATGTAACATACAATTAGTTCTTCCTACTCTTTTACTTTTACCACTCTAATTTAAAGGGGACGAAACTCACAAGGCCAAACTGACTTCTAAATTCAAAACTTTTATTTTTTTAAATATTTTTTCATGTTATATTGCATAAAAAAACAATGTCTTATTTTCCAACAATAATTTCTATTTAAATAGTCTATCAACTATAACGTGTGACCTTTGCAAAAGACACTATGAAATATTGACATCCACACTTGCCTTTTGGACAGCACATTTCTGTGTCCACACTTGCCATCAGGCAACACTTGTATAAGTAAAAAATAATCCCACAGTCAAGATATTACTATTATAAGTAAAAAATAATCCCACAGTCAAGATATTACTATAAGTAAAAAGAATTGGACTTAATGTTGTCATTCTGTACAAGAGTTTTATGGTTTATCATTATATTTATTAAGTTATAAAATAGAAATAATGTCAAGAGTTTACAAAAATCTAAAATGATTTCATTTCTTTATTAATGACGTATCATTTTATTTGTAGAATTTTGCCCCAAAATTAATGAAATTTATATACATCATCATTATCATCATAACATGTACTAGTTTTAAAACTGAAATAAACTTTCACAGCAAATAAAAAATCTATAGAAAATTTTACTCATTAATGAACTGTTTGATAGTTAGTTTATGATATTTTTGTTTTACATACATGTACATTTTTTTATGTATTATGAAAAGAATGTTTAAAACAGTGGTGGTCGACAGTACCACCAATATCAAACTGTATGTTTTATTGTCTTGCTAATCTTGCAAGACACAATGTCAATAAATGTAATCCTTCATTTATTTAGGATCTAAGTTTAATTATTATTTATTTTAAAGATCACCAACATGTCTGGATATTGACAAATACATTATGAACAATTTGTTATGTTTGATTATGTGATTTTCTTTATTTATTTTTAATTTTAATTTTTTTTTCTCCCTATTGAAAATATATGTCAGATATAAAAGAAATAAAAAATCCATTTTAAATAGTTTAAATTAAGTAAAAAGAAACCCATTTCAAATAGTTTATATTAATTAATTGATTGATTGATTGATTGATGTTTCATGCCAACTTTAGTAGTATTTCAGTTATATCCTGGTGTTAGTTTGTATTAAGAAAAAAACCCATTTCAAATAGTCTAAATGTATGGTAGCAAATAAATTAACTAACTTAATAATGTGATAAAAAGTTTTTAACAAAAGTGAGTCAATTTTAGTAAAATATTGTGCAATTGCTATCTGACAACATGGTTGACTTATTTGTATTTATGTAAACATGGTTGACTTATTTGTATTTTTGTATATGTAATTCTAATCCTGTTTTTATATCTATTATGACATCTTATCATGCCATGTACTTTGTAAAAGTTATCTTTATGTTTCAAACTGGAAGTCTTCATATGAGGTCAATGACGTCATGTTGGTTATGTGCCAAAGTCATCAATGACATTTCGCTGAATTTTTTCAGTTTACAATCGTATGTGTATTCACTATAACACAACAAGGGACGTAACCACCACACTTATATAATAGTTATGTAAATGAAGTTCCGGTGGGAAAAAAGTGACATTTCACATGTGAAATAACGGAATTTATTTCATGGATAAATCTCCATAATTCACACCTATCTATATAATAAATGTATGTATTGCTTTGTAACTGGTTAGTAAAGTGGAAAATCACTTTTACCAGAATGACATGCAGAGACCAGATACATTGATGTTATATATGATCACTGATCAAAACATTGCTTTTCTGGTACTTGATTCATTGAGAGCGAATGAAAAAAAACAGAAATAGTATTATAAGGATGAACGTAATACACTCATTCTCAGATAATTGGGACAAATGACTATTTTATTGTCCCTTGAAATATTAAGGGCCAAAATCTGCCATGATATGTCTGTAAAGTCGTTTTCCCAAACACAAAGGCTATATTTATCAAAAACATGCATCAATTTTACTTCAAAGAAGAATAAAATTACTCCAATGTTAAGTGATAATGTGTCATTTTTTACAAAAACGAATGTCCCTCGTGACTTGTAGTTTTTTCTATTGTGTATTCCAATTACAAAGCTAACAATATGTGTCCTAATTTTGCGTTTTCTGAATCCATGACCAATCAGACAGCAAATATTTAATATCATTTTAAAGCAAATTGTTACGATATAAAAACACTATTCTGAGATTGTATGTCCCTATTTTTGTGACCAGATACGTTATCAACTTTTAAAAAGACTTTACAATTATATGATGATCAATTAAAGACTAGTTTATGTTGTTTTTGATGAGTTGTTCAATAACCTTAAACCTAACAAAATTATTAAAAGATTGGTTACAACGATTAAAAAAATGCATAAGATGATTCAACAGAAAAATGCTCTCTTACGTTAATTTTCAACAGATACGTTACTATGATATTGTCTGTAAGAAAAGTAATTACTTGCGTCAGATACATATAATTGTGTAAATATGTTCTTGCATATTTAATCTTTATTTTCAGTATCAAAAAAATGTTTTGTTAACCAAACATATTTGATATTAAAGATTATTAATATTTTTGTCAACAGATACGTTACCGTGTTTAGATTAACGATGCATTACTGGCACATTTCTTGAATTTAGACACACATTCTACCTGCTTTGATTTTTTTCATGGTCATTTTATGATCGAGAAAACATTTCGGCAATACAAAAAGTTTTTGAGGGACAATGTTTAAATACACATAAAAGTCAACATCTTTTAAATTAGGTAACTACTTTTGATGTTTTTGATTTTGAATATTTCAATATTTTTGTGTTCATATATTGATATTATTTAGTATAACATATGAATATGAATTATATATTAGTTCATTTCACTAAAATCAATTAAGATGTTGGAAAATTGTTGTAATTCAGGTTTTTAACATCGTTTCTCGTGGTAACGTATTTGTTATATGCTTTGAAAACATGATTGCTCAATTCCACAAAGTCTTTTGTAAAATATATCATGTTCCTACAACAAAATTGTTATTTTTAAGTGATTTATAAATAAAGGTAACAACAATGAATACCAAATTTTATTTGAATTATCGCAAAAATATATACATGTATAATCAAGGAATATAAAAAGTCATGAAATGCTCAACACAACCAACAAACAGAACGAATGGCAACTAAATGTCATATCCTATTATGGGCAATTGTAAACAGACTGCTCACAGGAAGTTAAGCAAGGACATTGATTCAGGATGCAACATACTTTCATTATTGGGCCATTAAGAATGAGATAGAAATTGCATATGTGTTCTACTTAGAGTACAATTCCGCCACGGAATACTTTGCTAGTAAGGAAAGCAGTTTCAAGGACTATGAGGCTACATGCGGTACGCACCAACTGGCGAGATAAAATATAGATGTGTGGTACACCCTGCTATTGTAAGCTATACAGAGGTGGTATTGCATGTGATGGGAGGACAGAACATCTTCTATCTCGTCAACATGTTGAAATAGTAGTGAATTATGTGGTATCCACAGAGTCGTTGATTTCTATGAAAGTCGATATTGGGAATAACTAAGTACATGAAGTTGAAATATTTTAAAATGGCTATGTAGCAGTGATCATGATAAACCAGGAAGTTGGTATATCGGAAAGGTGATTTGTTACTACAAATTAGATGAAACCGTATAGATTTCTTTTCTGAATAAGTGAAAACAGTTCTTTTAAGAGGCCTCTCAACCCTGATGTCATTAGGGTTGATCGTACTGATGTGTAGTTTTATAAAAAAAATATAAATAATAAAAAAAAAACTCTACAGCCATTGGAAAATGGAACCGAAGTAAAGAATAAAAAGTTTGATGATTATAAAAAATTTGTAAAGTTTGGAGACACTCGAGGTGACAATCTTTAAAGTGACATATATTAGACAGATACGTTACGTTTATTATTGTTATTGATTTTGTTGAATTTTTCTAATTATAATATGTATTTCATACATAACATATGATATCTACGTTTTTATTAAAGTTAGCAATGTTTAAAGTTTATAAATAATTAGTTCCACAACATATTAAAGGTTCTCATATTTATATATATTTTGCAACAGATACATTGTACGTTACTTTTCATATCAGTTTATTTCCATGCTAAAATAATGACAAAAGGTATAAATAATTGCAAAATATATTACATATTTGCAAAACCAATGGCCAAATATTAAAATTTGAACATAATTGGAGCAATATCTTGATATATATTTCATAGAGAGCAACTAGTTATTACTCCTATTTCTCTGAGCTGTTGTATTTTGACCAAGGTTTAAATTCTAGAACAAAAATTCAACTTTTCAATTTCTTTCATGGAAGTATAATACTTTTTATAAGACTTTCAGTATCTGTAGAATATTTTCGGATAAAAAAATTGCAACAGTTTTACTTTTAATGAGAATTTATTTGCTAAAATGACAAATGCAGGACTGTAACGTATCCGTTTTGTCGAAAAAGGGGACCCTTAGTTCTGAATGGTTGAATTTTTTTTACAGGCAGAAATAAGATCAACCACTTAGGTTCCTTTTACATCATATATTTATAAAATATATGCGCATAGTTTAAGTCGGATTGCACAATATTTTTTTCCGAAGTATATTTTTATCTAATTGTCCCGATTTGCTGAGAATGAGTGAATAGAGGAATCTTTGAAAACAATTAGAACGATGCTTGTTTCTACTCTTTATAGGAAGTTTGGCAGATGTTTTGGACTTTTTGACACAATATACGTTCATTGTCTACGAATGTAAAATTTATTTTGCTTTTGTTGCAAAACAGGCTAGAAATGTTTGCCAAGCTTGCTTTTCTACGGTCTATTTCTAAAGTTTCGTACAAATAAATTAATTTTTTTCGACAGTATACCGGTAGGTATATATATTGTATATGTACTTCATATGACTATATAGCAGTCTTCACGCTAACTCACTTGCCCAAAGCCCGGGACAAGTAAAACTGGATTCAGACAAGTGAAAATTATGAAAATTTGGCTTTCGGGCAAGTAGGTAAAAAAACTTAAGGCAAAGTCTGTAAAGGACTGTAATATTAAACTTTTAAACTGTTTGTTTTTGTTGTTTGCTGTCTAACTTTGAAATCTTAAATACAGGGGAATTCTTTGTAAAAATATCAATACAAGACTAATAGAATGTATAGTCTAATACTAACAAATTTGTATCAATCGTTTTAAAGGGGGTAATGTCCATTGAGACAATTTACAAGATAAAATGTTTAATCTACATGTTATATTTAGATATATATTTGTATGTTTTAAAAATAGATCTGAATTTTTTTTAAACTTTTGTTTAAATAATTGGTTAACCAGAGTAGTTAAACAAGAAACCATGTGGTTGGAATATTACATAAATGTATTATTGAAATGATCATGTATTGCTAGATATAAATGATAGTTTTGTTTAGAATTTGAGCATGTCAGAGTGTATTTCTATTTATATACACATTTAAACAAAGTATTGCAAAAATTTTCGACAGCATATATACATCTAGATATACTAGTATAGGTTTTATCAATATTTCATATATCTGAAGATATAAACACAGTGGTGTTAAGAATGAAAAAAAATATCACCAAATTGTCCACACATTAGTAATTTATTAAAGTTATTAAAAAGTAATATGTTTCTCAATTAACAGATTAGATTAATTGTTAATTTTTTTTTATGAAAGTTGAAGAAAATGTTGTTTACAGATATTTCGATCTTAATAATACATTGCTCTGACGTCACACTATTGTTCGAACAGTGGATTATTTTTAAGAATCTACAGTTTATTCTTTTGTTCTTGAATATATGAACTCTAACCTTTTACTATTTTAGGCTTAAAAACGTGATAGACATATTTTGGGACTTTCTGGTATCGAACCACTGCTGGGCTTTTTTACTTTCAAAACTTCCATCTAACCACTCTGCTACGTCGACCACACTATTATACGCTATAATTAGTATATATGACTCTTGATAGTTAGCTTTGTTAAAAAAATACCAACAATTTGTTTAAAAAAGCATTTGATCAATATATACAAATGTACAAGACAAGATACAAGTATTTCAGGTCTGCCATAATTTATGTTCAGAATTGATGAGTATGTGAACTTTTAAAATGTATTCTCGCTATACAAAAACAACTAACTGACTGCAAGTAATAACAAATCAGACAGATCACAGGTGAAGATTTGGGACAATTGAAAGACCTTGAAATATTTAAATATAAACGAGAATTGAAAGCCTGAATGCCGATAAAATAATGTTGTTTTTGTTTTGTTAATTGTTGTCTTATTTGGCTTTTTAAACATTAAAAGTGTAAAAATATAAAATAAAAACACTTTTGCAGATGGAAATGTATTATGTAAGAGAATACACTCCAACTTGTAGATTCTTAAAAATTATCAACTCGACCCTTAAGAGTCTCGTTGATTATTTTTAAGAATCTACAGTTGGATTGTATTCTCCATTACTTAATGTTTTACAGTGGGTCAATGTGATGTAGAGGTTCTAATATTCTGTAGTTAACTATAGTGTCCTATACCTTACATGTATCAATCAATCAATCCTTACATGTAATTCAATAAAGTTTTTTGTTCTACAATTACGGCCGTCATGATCGTGGTCATATGGTAGCTGGATTTACAACTACCTATATAATCAATGCCTATCATCAGTAGCGTTGTGAGTTTGAATCCTGCTCAGATGAGGTGTTCTCGATACAACATTATGTGATATAGTGACTTAATCCTGCTCAGATGAGGTGTTCTCGATACAACATTATGTGATAGAGTGACTTGCGACAAGTCGAAGGTTTTCTCCACCAAGAAAACTGATCGCAACGGTTATAACTGAAATATTGTTGAAAGTGGTATTAAACACCATAACCCTAACTCCCATATTATTTGAGACACCATTCTTAATTTTATGAAAGTGACAGTTGGAAAGACTCGTTGTATAACTATTCTTGTATTTCAAATATCGAAAATAAATCATGAGTAAAAGACAGTGCAGTAATTCACGAATGTGTGTTTGCACACGAATCAATTATCATCGTTATTGGATTATGAGTGATTTATTTTTTTGATATTCAGAATATGTTGTGGTCTTTTTGCAATTCAATGATTCGATGTGAGAGTTTATTGTTTTGTTTTGTTTATACTGAATAAATTTGTTGACCATCACTGTTTAAACCGTCTTTTCATAATTTTTTTTTAGGATGTTTAGAAGTAGACGATGGAACAATATTAAAGCATGTTCAGTGTCCACCAAAAGGACAACGTGAATTAGACTTTTATAATGAAGTGTTCATGGGAGATTCTACAGATGACATATTATTAGAACTACAGCCACTAGTTCCCACTTTCCATGGTGTTATCCATGGAGAAAAGAATGGGAGCATGGCCAAATGTAAGTTTTATATACTAGTATACAGTCCAACCTGTATTAAGAGGTCAGCTTTGGGACACAGAAAAGATGGTCTTATCAGACAGGTGACCTCTTAAAAGAGGTTCAATTCATATGAAATTTTCTATGACAGGACAAGAAAAAGGTGACCTTTTAATACAGGTGGCTGCTTATTAGAGGTGACCATATGGGCAGATTTGACTGTATATTGTGTATTAATACAAGGTATGAATGAATGAAATCTGTCAAAACAACAGGATACAAACTTCAAATAATGCACCAAAGGATCACATTATTGTTTTTGTCCAATCCATCTAGTGATAGCTGTTTGTCACAGAAGTATGTATGTGGAAATCATTCTACATTTTAAAAAGGAATTCCTCAAAACTTTGCATGCTTGCTTATTTCTATATGGAGATTCACATACCCCTTTGTAATTTAATGAGACCATTTTGATGTACTGCAACACATGTTTTATGTGACCTTCCAAGAGAACATTGATATAGGGTCACATAAGACAGGTGGTTACTTAATACAGGTTTAATTAATATGAAATGTGCTCTTAATGGGAAATCAAAATTTAGGTCACAAAGCACAAGTTGTTGCTTAATAGAGGTGGTCACTAAAGCAGGCTTGACTAGTTATTTCCCTTTTTGACTAACAAATTTATTTGTTTTTATTAAAAAGTTGTACATTTGTCAACTTTCTATAGATTGCACATAGCTTTCCCAAAATCACCTTTAATTTCCAATTTAAATTTTTGTAGACTAGAAACAGTCTTTACTAATAAAGAAAATCTCAAATGTGTTGCCTATTTTCTTACAAAACAAAAAAATGTTTGTTGGTATAAAGAAAAAAAAAAGAAAATAATGCAGGCTTTCAAATGTGGATGGAGATTGTAAATATATAATCTTATTGAAATGTCATAGAATCAATTTCTGTTATACATGTATTTATTTCATATTTTCTTATAATTAGCTATAAAAACCTTTTTAAAAGCTTTTGAAAATCAAATATTAAAAAAATATAAATTGTTAGAGCTTTGATAAGTTAAACAATGTAAATTTTAGTTATTTAAAGGTGATATTTTTTTTTTATAATTATTGTTGCATGTCAATTTCTTTTAGCAATTAATAGGCTTTAAATGTGAAATGTATTTTATGAACACACCTGTCTGTGTTCAGTAGTTTACAGGAACTAAGTTCAATGGAATTAAATAATCAGTAATTTAAATATAAAGTGTTGAAAAGATATTATCAGAACAATGGCCTTCTGTAAAATAAGGTCTTGTTGGAGACAAACCAGTATTAAAGTTTATTGGCAATTTGGACATTTTCCCTTTGATGTGTGCCGCACTGATAAAGTCTGAATCACTGAACTGACCCTGATCCACAAAAATATTAGGTCAATTCATAACTCGCATGTGCAAGTATGACTTAAAACACGTTATGACATCGTTACCAATAAAAAAACAATAAGGTCAGTTTGAAGTCCTGGACATACATTATCATAAGTATCCCAGCTCACCCTATCAGACTCACTGAGATATTAGCGATAATGATTGTCTCCACCTTCATAATTGCTGTTAATCTGTATTTAGAAGAGGAATTATTCATTTGGAAATAGTCATAAGTCGAAAAGAATATCTTTAATATAACAATTGTGACATTTTATCATGGAGTTGGAGGGTCACTTTTGGCAAAATTATGTACAGGAGTCATCCTTCGAAAATCACCCCATATTCATACATTTCCTCAGTATGAAAAACCTCACCCATGCATAATAATGTGCAGTTATTAATGACCCATATATACATTAGATTAAAATGCAAAATTAGCACAATATTAAACAAGCACAAGACCAAAAACAATGATATATCACTTTTGCACCTTGTTGGATTAGATTATAACAGAAACTCCCCCAGGGATTATTGAAGAGTTTGTCCTATCCATAAAGGAGATGAGAGCTTGTAAAAATATGAATAATTGATATATATCATAGATTAAAAATACCCTTCAATTGATATGGAGAATTTACGGCCCAATCATATATTTTAAAGCTGTCAACCCAATTCCAGCAGCATGTCTGTATTTTACTTATATATATATATTGAGGAAGTGACCCGCCATGCTTTTATTACTGTAAAATCTTAAAGTGATAGGATCTACGATTTTCATGTTTAATATTAAAATTGGTAAAACGGTGAACTAACGACCAGTCCATAGGTATGAACTAAAAAATGCTTAAAATGTCAATTTTGTACCTTTAATCAACGTAATTAACAGAGTAAAGTTGATAGCTTTGTATCGTCTGTACGAATCACGCTCATTAATTATGCAAAAATGTGATCCCAGCATGGCCTGCAATGACCTCGACCTGACCAAAAAGAATCATGGAAGCTAAGTGCATGTTTTATCAACAATGCGATATTTATTATGTATAACATAGATTGGAATTTGATATTTGAATAAAATCCATTGTTAGTTAATAGTAAACCAATTCTGAAAACTTTCACAAACCTCTCAATACAGATATGTGATTTTACAACACACACTACAAGGAGTTTGAAAAATTATTTTTAGAAATGACAGCTGAGGCACGGTAGAGGGATATTGTTTTGTAAACAGTTATATCATGAGTTCCTAAGTTCAAAGAATCCTTTAAACTCGTTCAACGGTCATGCTCCTTCCCTATATTTATCTTGGATTTCGCATATCTTGCTATAACTTCTTTACGATTTCTTTTGCGAGCCGAATATGTCAATGTAGCAGGTCTACCACGTTTCGTTTTTGTTTTGGACAACATGTTGTATTATTGTGCGCTTGCGCAGACATAAGGTCAATCCTTAGGTTATATGAATATGGCCGGGTTATATATATATAGAAATCGATTTTTTGTCACTGACACAAATTCACGAACTCTTGTTTCAAGTAAAAAATCATTGACAAGGGGGTACGTTTGATATAAAATCATATATTTTTTTTAATTTAATTACTAAAGGCATGATATTTTCCTGATAAAAGTGAAATGCATTTTTAAACGAAAATCGTAGATCCTATCCGTTTAATACATTGAAAATTATAATAACATTTAGAAATATTGTCATTTTGAAAATGATTTTGGCCAGAAATGATAAACATTTACTGAAATGAGCTGATAAATAATAAAGTAATTTAGTCCATGGCTTTCCAATATAGTTTTGCTGTTGGCATTTAATCATAAAATGTGTCAAAACAATGAAAGGATTTAGATTTCAATACATCAATATGTAAACAAAGATAACATGAGCAATAAGAATTATTGTCAACATTTCTGTAGCTAAATGTCATTGTTCTAGAACAAAGTCTGTATTAAAATCTAAAATCTGTCTATAATTTGTATAAAAACTTTGCATGCAAGCTTATTACCATATGAAGATTCAAATAATATTGAGGTAGTTTGATTGGACCATTTTTGAGGGAGTTACTGCCCCTTTTCACAAAGAATGTTTCATTTAAGCATTTTGTATGGACTACTCCTGTTAAATTTTAAATAGAAATTCCTGAAAACTTTGCATATTTTATTATTACCATATGAAGATTTGCATCATACATGTATCATATTGCAATTTGATCTGTATGTTTTTGAAAGAGTTATTGTCCTTTTTGAACTTCTCAAAAGATTCAATGAATGATGTGGGTGTGGGGAAGATATTTGTTTTTGTGTAAAAAATAACTTTTAATCTACTATACATTTGTACCAGAAGGGAGGGTAGGAGGATATGCATATCATTTAGGGGTGGAACCATTAAATCTCCCCCCTCACCCTAAAAAAATGTTTAATATGGTTAATAATGTTCTTGCTTCGACTTTCCATAATACAAAATAAATATGAACAAATTTATCATTATTTAATGTTTTTCTTTAACATTTCAGATCAATACCTGAAATTAGAGAATTTAATGACAAAATTATCAAAACCTTGTATTGTTGATATAAAGATGGGACGAAAAACGTATGACCCAGAAGCTTCACCGGAGAAAGTGGCATTAGAAATCGCTAAATTTCCTCCCGTCATGCAGCTAGGATATCAGTTCTCAGGAATGCTGGTAATACTACAATATTTTAACATATTAACAGATAAATCATACTTAAATGGTAGCTATGTACAATACAGCCATTTGTAAAAAGTTCATTTGCCTGAAATTGGTTAAGATGCTTTATTTTTCATTGAAAAGATTAAAGAAAGAGTGGAAACCATGCCTTTTCATATCAGTATACTTTGATATTCAGTGAGTTTTATTGTAGTTATCTCCCTTATCTTAAACAGAAATTTTGAATATTTTGTAGAAATTCAAGTATATTTTATTTTAATTTAGCATTTAAACACATACAGTCAAGAAGTGAATAATTTGTCAGCTATATCACGGCAAGAACAAGTTACATTTCGATGAGATGATCATGTCCACTTTGTACTAGACCAACACGCCTAGTTGTTCTTCACTGAAACAGACATGTCCCTTCACTCGGGACACCTCCTCCTGATTCTGAGCCAACCAGTCCTTGCTCTTAGTCATTAATACTGAAGTGAAGCAGCAAATGCTAGTATTCTATTATTGTCTACTCCTAAGGGAACTGTTCTCCTAGTGTTGTCTGGTGCAGTATAGTGCCCAATCCAATGACGAGGGCACTATACCTCACCAGACAACACTATAGGAAAACTGTTCTCAAGGGAGAAGACAATAATATGTTTAGTACATAACATCCCATTCTAAACACACTCAAATTCAACTTTATAATAATAATACTAACAAAATTTACAATGTAACATTATATTTGCATTGCCAAACCTGGCCATGTTGACAGCAGACTACAGCAAAAGTCTATTTTAAGGGAGAAAAATCTTGACAAAAATATATAAAAATTACGCAGGAAAATTTATGCCACAGGTATAGTGCCTGCAGGAAATCGTTTAAAACTGGTATAGTTCCCGTCGCTAGGTATAGTCACCCGTTGTCAAGTGTACTGTTCAAAAATAGTACACAGTGATTATCCAATCAAAATACAGCATTTTCATATGTTAGGTACTAATATTATATAGTCTATGGTTTGGTTGAACTGAGAGTTTTAACCCACAATATACTACTCTTGAAGTAAGCATGAAAACCATAACATCACCAATGTAGTAATCAATACAATAATGACTAATTATTTTACATTAATATTTTATTGTTTAATTGTTTTATCTTTTTTGTCTCCTACATGAAAATGAAGTTTAATTATCAACAAACATAATTATGTAACAGTGACCTTTAGTATATTGTTAGCTTAATTGATGTCACTGTTTTGTTTAAGCCTTAAATCATCCCCACAAACCAAGGGAGACAATTCTAAGCTTCTCATCTGAAACACTGAATATAACTAGGCATAGTTTTCTTTTGTTAAAAATATGGATATAAATATTTTGTGTCCAAAAACTCTTGAGTGAATTGATTGTGATCTTCAGAATGAAAAGGTGAATAGTATGCAGTTTATTTCTTTTTTCTGTTTTCAGAAATTTGATATTGACAAAAACAAAATGGTGAAATATGATAAATATTTTTGTAAAAGTTTAACAGAGAAATCAATGATTGTTGATGGTATGTATTATTACAGTATAGGTTGTGGTGATATATAAATTAAAACATAATGATAGACTAAAGGGAAGTAATCATGTTCTAACTTAATGATAGGCTAAAGGGAAGTAATCATGTTCTAACTTAACGATAGACTAAAGGGAAGTAATCATGTTCTAACTTAATGATAGACTAAAGGGAAGTAATCATGTTCTAACTTAATGATAGAATAAAGGGAAGTAATCACTTTCTAACTTTATGATAGAGTAAAGGGAAGTAATCACTTTCTAACTTTATGATAGAGTAAAGGGAAGTAATCATGTTCTACTTTTATGATGTGGATAAAATGTATACACGAGCTCTCTCACTAAGGTTCTTTTAATTGGTATGCAAGTATCAGTTTTTAATTGTCAGTCGTACCATTAGTTTAAATTATCCATTGAATCTTACCTGATGAATCATGATAGTCAGACACAACTGGATCTGATTGGTTGTATTTAAATGGACACAAAGATTAATTTATGACTGACAGGTTTGTTCTAGGAGAACATTTTTTAACTGATTTGTAAATTTTCTCTTTGATCTTTACATGCGAAAATATCTATTATCAAGTGACAACCATATTATCTTTTATTTCTAACTTGACAGTTGTGGCAGTGATCGTATGGTAGTTGGATTTACAACTATCTATACAATCGGTACCTTTCACCACTGATGTTGTGAGTTCCAATCTCAATTAGGGCAAGGTGTACAACATTATGTGATAAAAGTTTTATCAGTGACTTGCTACAGGTTGGTGGTTTTCTCCGGGTCCTCCGGTTTCCTCCACCAATAAAACTGACTACCACGATATAACTGAAATATTGTTGAAAGTGGCGTTAAACACCATCAAACAAACAAAACAAAAACTAACTTGACATTATATTGACATCACTGAAGTGACTTTAACAAATCCTTCATAAACATACCGGTACTATCATTGATATTTTTTAATCTAAAAATGTACTTCTCATCGTATCTCGGGTGGCTCAATGAGTTAGGTCGCTGGATCTAACAACTCATACAAGCCTATCACCAATACGGCGTGGGTTCGCATCCGGCTTTATAAATTACAAAAAAGGGTGCACTCAACTCGCAACCGCAAGTGATAAAGTTTACCAGTTGCTTGCCCATGGTCGGTGGTTCTCTCCGGGTACTGCGGCTTCCTCCACCACTTAAACTGGTCGTCATGATATACAAAATGTAGCTGAAATATTGTTGAAAGTGGCATTAAACACCAAAAATCAATCAAACCATCGTATCTCACATCTCAGGCTTTGTCTTTGATTAAATATTGCTCTGAGAAACCCATTATTGCAAAACAAATCAACAATAGTATATATTTATGACATAGAAATATAATTTAGAAGCATCAAAGATACACAATATGGTGCAAGATTACAAAATTGATATTGTCAAGCATTACAGGTGTTTTTTTTAATGTTGAATTTCAGGTTTGGGTGAATTTTTCCTTCAAGGAAAGCATCATAGGAAAGACTGTATCCAATTGGTGATAGATAAGTTAAAAAGGATTGAAAAGTGGTTTTTAAAACAGAAAAAATATGCCTTCTATGCCAGCTCATTGTTGATTGTATACGATGCTTCTGTTCATGGGAAGGGAGAAAGCAATGACCAAGATATACTATTGTGTTCAGATAACAAGGACGAACGATCTAATAAGCTAGAAGACGTAAAAAATGACAATCCATCTGAAGGTTCAAATATAGACGATACATCCAGTTTAAGCGATTGTGGGAACCAGTCAAAAAGTTACGTAGATGTTCGAATGATAGACTTTACACATGTGTTTACTTCTAACGAAGAGGATGAAAATTATATATTTGGCTTACAAAATCTGATAAAACATTTAGAATCTTTAATGGACATGTAAATTTAAAATGTTATTTTTGATATAAAACAATCTGCAAATGTGCGAGTGCCTTTTTTTTGTACACGGAAACAGGTGTGAAGATAATTTTTCTCTAAATCATTGTTTTGTTAATACACAAGAGAAAAAACATTTAACTCCTCATAAGAACTATTACATGTAATTATAAGCATCATCCACATGACAGTTAATGCCTAAGACACAATGATATTTGCTTCCTGTTTATAAACATTTGGATACTGTGTTACTGTCACAGCAATTCTTCTCTGTAAAATTACAAATATTATGGTATTATAAGGCAGATTGAATTTATTACCCTTGTTGAGATTTTGTATGTGATACCACAACATTTTATAATGTATATTGAACCGTGAACTTTGACTTTACTTTATGAATATATATCTATTGATAACTGAAGATGGATCATGCGAAGTTCAAGATTTATTGCCAAGATACAAAAAGTTCTCATGTAAGAACTCTTGTTCAAAAGTAAATCAGGAACCAGATATCCAACGTACTGAAAACAAATAATTTTTTGGTAAATGTTTTTTATGAAGTATATGGATATGAATAAGGATATTTTTTAATTTACTTTTTATCTTTACTCAGAATAACATCTATTATCATGCGACAAGTATATGAAAAAATTATTGTTGATTTCTATGTGTAACCATGGGACATTATGCTGTCTCCATGACAAATCCTTGATAAACCTTTTATTGATAGTATGGATCGCTAATAATAGAATTCTCAACGCATCTCAGGCTTCACCTCCGATTTAATATAGTATATATATATATGTATAAAGTGTTGGAGTTCCATATTTTTCTCTCAGGAATATTTGTTTTTATATCTTATTATTCTTCAAATAAAATATCCCATCGAAGTGTATTTTTTGTAATATGTTTTCTTTGAGAATGATAATCATGACAGTTAACAATAAATGATTGGTGTTCAAGTATTTACATCATATTTTACAAAATAAGGCCAAAATGGTAGGCCCTATATAATTATGGCTGAATGCCAACATGTTGCTTGGAGGAAGATGTGTTTTTTTGTATGAAGTGCCACCAGCATTTTTAATTTCCATCAAATCACAATTTCATTCACAAACTTTTATCCTTTGGTTCACAATAATTGTTTAGTTATTTTATGATTTAAAATTCCATTTTGTACGATACATGATTGAGATTTTCAAATATATTATCCAAGGGCTGCCTATTCCGTTTTACAAACCTTAAAAAATATACATTGTATTCACAAATGAGATCGAAAGATTTTTTTTAAATAATGACTTAAAGATTGTTTAGCAATTGAAAGATTCCAGCGGTGGTCATGATCATATGGTAGTTGGATTATTTACTACCTATGCAATCAGTTCCTATAATCAATTATGTGTGAGTTCGAATCCCACTCAGGTGAGGTGTGCTCGATACAACATTATGTGATAAAGTTTGTCAGTGACTTGCGATAGGTCAATGGTTTTCTCCCGATGCTCCAGTTTCCTCCACCAATAAAACTGACTGCCACGATATAACTGAACTATTGTTGAACTTGGCTTTAAACGCCATAACCCTAAGCCACCCTGAAAGATTACAATGTTAACTTTCCAATATTAACTGCCAACTTGCATGGTTCTTTGTCCGTAATTAACACCGACTAAAAACAGATTCACAAAAAATAAGAAATAAGTGCATTGTTGTACTGATTTAATGACGATTTGACAAACTCCGTAAACAATGTCGATAATTAATAAGATGACGTCCATTTCTTGATCGATCTCAAAACACGAGCAGTTGCACATTTTTCCCCCCGATGTGCGTATATTTCATAACATTTATAAGTTACAGAAACATGTTTTATTAAGGCTTCAATCATATCTGATAGTTTTTATGGGTAACAAAAATTTATGATTTGGCAGATAATGCCCCTTTAAGTATACCGATTACTTACAGTTATTTAAATATAAGCAGGTTTATCATAATTGTATGTAGAGTGCATTAGAATAGTAAGAGATAATAGTTTTGTATTGGATTATTTACAAACATCAATCTATGGTTTGATGGTCACAAATATTCATTAATTCACTACTCGACTGAGATGTTACAGTCAAATCAGCTATAGATTTCAACAAATATTAAAGTACATTATTATACTTTCTGTAAGTTTCTACAGTAATGATTGTGCCATTGCTATTGAGGCATAAGTATAGCAATATGAGATAATACTATTGCTGATAGTATAAAATCACCAAAACACATGAATCATTTGAAAGTTTTAATTCTTTTAACGTTCCCTAATAGTACCATCACCTGTTGGAATCTGGGAGATGAAGTTGTCTTATTTTTGTTGTTGAAAAATTTATAGAAAGATAGTGTACATTCAAAAGGTGCTTTAAAGACTTTGTATAATAATAATAATACATTTGAGATACATTGTAGTATAACAATTGCTGAACTTTATAAACAGTCAATAAGTATAATAATAATATTGTGTTTAACATTGGCTATGTGAAAGCAGTGGCCAGGATAGAAGACATAGTGCTCTCCCCTTTTACATTGACCATTATTTTCACATGGTCAATATGAAACACAACATTATTATATAAATAGAATGACCCCATTATTAGCCTGTATGGTATATAGTTCATTAACGACATTCCATTATGCTGTCAATTATAAGGTAATAAATGTACCACCAGAATATATATTTTTATTAAGATATACATTTTGTATTATTTATTATTTTGCTTGAATGTATTTATATGTAGATGCTTCTCATTTGCATCATGCAGGAATTACAATTCATGATCATTTGAAAATTTGATTTCTTTTTCTGTTGTCGGTTCAATACATTTCAGTTCTCTTTTCAAATTTTTACTCATAATAGATTTAAGATAAAGTTAAACTTCAATTCTCTTTTCAAATTTTGTACTTGTAATAAATTTAATATCAAGTAAAATTTCTATGATTTTATATTTTTGTCAATCAGGAGTACTATTAAAAATGTTAATGATTAAATGAATTCTGTTTATTCCTGTTTCCATTTCATAAATTGTGTGGCCTCTGGTGTTATTTATGTGATTTTACAGATCTACAAGTGGGTGTGTGTGTCCTACAGGTACATTTTACATTTGTTTATTTTTGTATTTTCTTAAAATACACAAGACAATCACGGGGCCCGGGTGGCTCAATGAGTTAGGTCGCTGGATCTAACAACTCATACAAGCCTATCACCAATACGGCGTGGGTTCGTGCCCGGCTTTGTAAATTACAAAAAAGGGTGCACTCGACTCGCAACCGCAAGTGATAAAGTTTACCAGTTGCTTACCCATGGTCGGTGGTTCTCTCCAGGTACTCCGGCTTCCTCCACCACTAAAACTGGTCGCCATGATATAGCTGAAATATTGTTGAAAGTGGCGTTAAACACCAAAAATCAAATCAAATCAAATCAAATCACAAGACAATCATAATATATAATACATGTGTAGTATTATAAATTATAAGTGAATTTAATAACAAAAACAATTTATATACAATTGAAATGATTTAGAGATGCGAATAGTTAGAAAAAAAAAACTGTTTTCCATGCTGCCCGAATTTTTTTTTTTTAAAGATTTTTACACTAATTTAGAATTTAGCATTTTTGGAAATGAGGATACACAAGGGTAAAAAAAAGTTAAAGAACCCACTAATTATGGGTTATAATATATTTTGAATGTTTCTGTGATTTTTCGGCTGAATTTTAGATACCCTTAAAATGCATAAAACAGATAATTAATTAAACATTCATATTAAAATGTAAAGCTATATGGAGATGGTTTTGTAAGGGGGGATGAGGGTTGAAAAAAAGGACCAATGTTTGAATTTTCTTCAACATTGTGTTTGATAATTATAGATTTAGTGACAAATTTCATTGTGTCCACACTCATTTCTTTTGTTCATTCCCATGAACTGTAGACAAGTCTTTGATCCTTAATCATGTCTGTTAAAGGGATATTATAGCTCGTTTTAACATATTTTTTCAACTCGTGATGAAGGTTGTTTCTTTTCAATTCAATTGTAAAAACAATCCAAAAATACTTTGCATTCCCATATAATCCCCAATATCGTTAAAATATCACTTAAAAGGGTCGAAATGAATTTTTGTCCAGGAAGCAAAAATTCAATTCAAGGCAAAGACCGCAAGATATGACAGAATTACCAACGAATTATATCACTTTTACAAAGTTTCATTGATAAAAACCGGGTTAATGTTTCATAAATATCATTTATTGAACCAATTGCAAGTTTTCATGAGATAGAAAAAATTACCAAAAAATGAGCTTTAATATCCCTTTAATGGTTATTAAATAATAAATATTACTAATAATATCCTTTAAACAGGAGAATGTATAATGAACTTGAGTTATCCAATGTATGACAAATTGTTTTTCAGAATTGGTCTGAGTTAAATCTGAATTTTAATTTTTAAGTTGTTTTTCAACGAGGAAACAGTCATATAAATTTTTTGGCTCAAAGGCACATTGTAATCATGGGTATATATGGAAATTGTATGTAAACAAAAAATTGATATGTGTATAATAAAAAAATACAGTGCATCTTATTTTGCAAGTAAATTTGGAACGAAAATGTCTTTATTTTAAATGTATGGATTGCTCATTAAATTTATTTATTAATTTTTAATTATCTTATTCTACATGTTAAATCTGATCAATATGAAAGAAAATATATTTAATAATTGTTTTTATTCCAGTTTTGTTTTGTTTCATATTGGAGAAAAGAAATTTTGACTGTATTTCTGTACATTCTAATTTTAAGCAAGCCAAAAAAAAAGATTGAAAAATGAAATGTGAAATTGAGTAGCATTGTTTGGTCTGTTCTCAAACAAACTTGTATAGTACTTGTAAATGTAATCTATAGTACTTGTAAATGTCATGTGATATTTAAGTGTTCAAATTGTCATGTGATGAATCTTGTGGAGATATTGATCTGGGTAAGATACATCCAAAGGGCCGTCTTTAACAGAATTATAGGCCCCCGGGCAAAGCAGTGCACTGGGGGCCTACACAACCACTCACAGCAATGGGAATGTAAATATCAATAAAATTAATCATATATTTATTGTACTGGTACTTCCAACAAAATCAGTATTTAAATATTAAAAAAGATGCTGTACACAACATACAGATTAGCAGGAGTCCCTGGGCAACTGCCCAGCATGCCCATGTTACTGGATACATGTATAGTAAAACAGTAATTGCATTGTAATAAGATTAGATCTGGTTATTAGACGAGTTTAATAGTGCAAAATTATTCAAATATTTGTTTATTTTGCATTCACATTTTTGAGCAAATATTTCTGTGATAAATTTGTAAAAAAAAATAATATATATTTATATTCTGTCAAAATATTTATTAAATATTTAAAGGAATGGCTGTTGTATGTTTTATCTATTTGTTTACAGATACAATTTTGCCTTTAATTTATTAATTTATTGGTATTTAATGCCAACTTTAGCAGTATGTCAGCTATATTGTGGCGTGAACAAATTTAATAAATTAATTTCCTCAACAAGACTCGTAGCAATAAAACATATTTGTGTATAAAATTTTGTCTTTGTGACAGTTTTATATATATTTTTCATAGCATTATTAAGAAATTTAGCAGTACGCCGCCATTTTCAGTGATTTTGTTTCTTACCTTGTGTATTTTTCTAGTATTTGTGTGGACCCAGGACCCACAAATAGAGGCCCTACATCGTTACTAGCCCTGAAAATACGTACCCCCCGTGGCAAACACGGGGAAATTAAGGTCCATCGGTCAAATGCCTGTGCTAAAGGCCAGGTGAGCTTCACATTGGCATCTCCACCCATACCAAATATTAAGTTCCTATCTCTTGTAGTTTCAGTGAAATGTGTAATTCTCAAAATATGTACTTTTTCTATAAAAAAAAAACATGATTTTACAAGAATTTTTTTCTTCGAATTTTGCCCAGTTTCGAACTTAAGCTAGAGATTCTTAATATAATGCTTGTGTGTAAGTTTGAAATCAATTAATCAACAAATACAAATCTGAGTGCTTACAATATATCCGGACGGACGCCTGGCATTTCCATATCCCCCGCTCCACTTTTTGCGGAGGCGGGGGACAATAATCGGCATAAATTGGTTGAAAGAAAAATTTCTTAGAAAAGCCCAGAAGAAATTTCAATTTTTAGTAACAGCAGCCATCTTGAATGGAGGGCGGGACTGTCGGACATAATTGTGAAAGGAACCCACCCAAGGACCATTCCTGCCAGGTTTGGTGTAATTTGGTTTCAGAGGAAAAGATTTAAATGTGATCTTTTATCAAAATATGCCTAATTTGCATAATCGGCATAAATCGGCTGAAAGAAAAATTTCACAGAAAAACCCGGAATATATGTTAAACTACTCATTTCCATGTAGCTGCAGTAAAAATTTGATATCATTTAGATTTATAATAAAGCAGTAATGGACAATTGAAGACATTTCTATTTTTAGTAACAGCAGCCATCTTGAATGGAGGGCGGAGCTGTCAGACACAATTTTGAAAATTTCACAGAAAAACCTGGAATGTATGTTAAACTACTCCTTCCCACGTAGCTGCAGTTAAAATTTGAGCTCATTTTGACTTGTACTAAAGCAGCAATGGACAATTAAAATTTCATCCCCCCTTTTTTCTATTGTTAGCTTGTCAGCCATCTTGGTTGGAAGTCGGGATCACCGGACACAATTTTGGAAGGGGGCCATCCAAGGACCATTCCAGCAAAGTTTGGTCTAAATTGGCTCAGTGGTTTCTGAG
>MJUT01053676.1:225607-245734 GCA_002080005.1 Gigantidas platifrons
GGCGGAGCTGTCAGACACAATTTTGAAAATTTCACAGAAAAACCCGGAATGTATGTTAAACTACTCCTTGCCACGTAGCTGCAGTTAAAATTTGAGCTCATTTTGACTTGTACTAAAGCAGCAATGGACAATTAAAATTTCATCCCCCCTTTTTTCTATTTTTAGCTTGTCAGCCATCTTGGTTGGAAGTCGGGAATCACCGGACACAATTTTGGAAGGGGGCCATCCAAGGACCATTCCAGCAAAGTTTGGTCTAAATTGGCTCAGTGGTTTCTGAGTAGAAGATTAAAATGTGAAAAGCTAATGACAGACGACGACGGACGAAACATGATGGCAAAAGCTCACATGGCCTTTGGTATTTGCTGCTTCTCCGCTAACCACGCAGCATTAAGAAGAAAGAGCAAAGATTGGTCGGCTTGGAATCAGAATAATGTGTCCGAGTGGAGCGATATGTCTACCAGCAGACAGTTGTTTCAGTGAGCTAGCACTATAAAAATCAAACTCAGCGTGTTGGTCTAAAACAAAGCGGACCTCATCATTTCATTGAAAATTAACTTGTTCTCGCCATGATATACTAGTAGCTGAAAAATTGCTGAATTGGCATTAAACAACCATCACTCACTATATTCATCTAGGGGCAGTCATGGTCGTGTTCATATGGTAGTTGGATTTACAACTACCTATGCAAGCAGTGACTATCACCACTAACATTGTGAGTTCGAATTCTGTTCATGTGATATGTGCTCGATACAACATTATGTGATAGTTTGTCATTGACTTGCGGCAAGTCAGTGGTTTTCCCCACCAAACTGACTGCCACAATATATAACTGAAATATTGTTGAAAATGGCGTTAAACACCATAACTCTAACCACCCTATATTCATTTATACCAGTCTTTGCCTTAATTTTTTTTCGCCTACTTGCCCGACAGCCAAATTTAGAAATTTGTTCAATTTATTCAAACAAATTCTTTCATTATTTTCACTTTTCCGAATCCAGTTTTACTTGCCCCGGGCTTCGGGCAAGTGGGTTAGTGCAAAGACTGTTATACAAAACTCATTCCAAGTTACAGTTGAGTGAACATTTAATATATAATGCAGTTCATACAATCTGAATAAATTTCTTTTTCATAAACTACATAGGAGAAAAGGTAAGAAAGAGTACACAACAGAAGTACACAGATATAATTATTTTTACATTATATATGTATACATGAAAACTATATTGATAGAAAAATAGTGCCTTACAATAGCCTGTATCATTCACCTAATTAACATTTTGATAAACATAAACAAAAGCTTCCTCTTGCACCACTTTTACTGAGAAAAATTATTGTCTGGCAAAATACATTTCTAGGAGGAATCTGTTTGTAAAGTGCAGGAAGAAATTCACATATATCTATATCACATATATTCACATAAAAATCAGACTTAAAATAAAAATTAAGGCTCTAAAGAGAATCCATCGATCACCTGATTTTTTAGGCAATGTACAAAACAATGGTCAATCATTTCTAGTATACCAACACTTTAAATGAAACTCATTATTGTAATATTTTTACATAAAGTGAACTTTGCACAATGTCATAGATAAATGAACTTTTCTTGTGTGTGAGGAAAAAGAAATTACTTTAAATAAAAGAACTGAAATTAAAACATGTACAATGCATGTTGACTAAATATGTAGTGCCAAAATGTCATGAAATAAGGGAGATAATCAACAATACGACAATTAACTGGAAAATCATTTTGAAAAACCAAAAGATTTTATCGTGTAAACAAAAGATTATCTCATTTCAATGGAAATGTTTACATTATATTATTTATACTGAAAGTAAACTTAGCATTGTGATGGGAAATGTCACTTTTGTAACAACAACATAGAAACACTTATTCTATCAATGCTCTATTATAAAAGAAAAACATGCAATTGAAGTTTGATTTTAATTGGCAAAGTGGTTTAGGGCTGTTCCAGAATTAAATGTGTGTGTGTGGGGAGGGGGGGGGCACATATTTTTCACCCCCCACCACACACCAAAACAAATTGTGAAAGAACCCCATCACCAATAAAAAAAATTGTAACCTAAAAACCACCACCCATCAAATTCAATTTCAACTAGAGGCTCAGTGGGCTCAGCTGTGTCACTCACCTTTCATTCTGCCTTGAGGAAACTTAATACAGAACCTTCCATAGGTGCTTCCCACCAAATATTGATTCATTTTGGCGAAGCATTTTCAGAAGATTCTTAGAAATTGACCAATCTAAAACAGTAATTGCCTGTGGCTCCCATGTTTGTTAATGGATCGGGACAAAATGAGCAATCTTTATAGAGGACCTTCCATAGATGCTCCATACCAAGCTTCAGTTCATTTGGCCCAGTGGTTTCAGAGGAGAAGATTTAAAAAAATAGGCCAATCAGAAACAAGAATTGCCTGTGGTGGTTAATGGATCGGGACGAAAAGAGTCATCATTATAGAGGACCTTACATAGATATTTCCTATCAAGTTTCAGTTCATTTGGCTGAGGGGTCTCAGAGGAGAAGATTAAAATGTGAAAAGTTAACGGACGACGGATGCCAAAAGCTCACATTGCCTTTGGCAAGGTGAGCTAAAAATCGCAACCTTTAGAACAATAAGATACAAATGTGAAAAGCATTAAGAAGACGGTGGGTACAAAGTTATGACAATAACTCACAAAGAAAAAAAAAAGTAAATGAATCATGAAATATAGGTCACAATTATTTCTGGTCAAAAATATCAACAACACTATTCACAGGTATCTATTAAATATGTCTCTCAGAGTCAAGAAAATCTTTTTTTTTTATTGGATTTGTGTCTTAATTGTAATGCTGTATAGACTTTCTTCACATTTCCAAGTTCAGTTAAAATGCTTGCTCTTAATACATATATTTTGTCAGTTATTTAATTTTCCTTTCACATGGGGGGTTTGCTACGTCACATGCACGGATACTTGAACATCGCCTCGAAGTAGGTTTATGCAGTTGTACAATTTAAAAAAAAGGAAAACTAACAAAACCAAGTAGTTCACCGAAGGGCCCACATATCAGACTTCATTGTTAGCATACATTCATTGCGTGGAAAAGTACAGAAGTGTTTGCAAAACTGACGCGTTTCCACGCAATGAAGTCTGATATGTGGGCCCTTCGGTGAACTACTTGGTTTTGTTAGTTTTCCTTTTTTTTAAATGTACAACTGCATAAACCTACCTTGATGCGATGTTCAAGAATCTGTGCATATGACGTAGCAAACCACCCGTGTTTAATGTGCTTCAGATATCATTTTACAAACTGCCAGACAATAGCAGACTGTGTGGTGTTGTATTTGTCCAACAGATTATTGACAAAATACTCTTCAAATTCTCTTCTGATCGCTGAGATGTCAGGTATCTGGTCACAGCTAGGGATATTCAAACACGAATGAAACAATTTCTTCCAAAGGGGTACATTCCAGCCTCTGTAAGAAATAAAAGATATATATAAAAAAAAAAGATAACTTGTTAAGACTATCAAAATTCTGATCACAACTGATGCTCCTAATTCATATTATCATAGAACTTTTTTTTGAAATATCTGTTTTTTGAAATAATTAGTTTATGAGTTTAAGCAGCTTTAGCACTGTCCTGTTAAAACATACATTGGCACTATTGGAAAGGAGGAATCCATAAACTGTGATATGGCCCTCATGGTCATCAACTGTTTATTAAATGGCTTGTTAAGATTAAAAAGCTTTGTTCAAATTGTATTCATCTAATAATAATGATATTCCATGTTTTTACAGCAGATTTCAGGTTGGTCGCAGCGAAAATATTATACGAGTCTCATCTTCGATTCGGTTTATGTAATATTTTTGATGTGACCGAACAGTCCATAAACTATCATTTGGGCCAAAATGCCATGAACTATTTAATGTATTTGTTAATACATATTAGTCTAAAAATCCAAGTGAATAGGCTTTTTTTTATGTACAATGTCATGACTACATTTTAACAAATCAGATTTTTTTTATTAGAATAACGAAAAATCCAAATATCTTTTAAACTATAGATTTTTGAACAGCAAAATAAACGAGAGTTTTATTTAGAATTAGGAGTGCTAACTAAAAATGTTATTGTAATGCTTCTTATTGTTTTGGTTGAAGCTGCACTCAGATGAAATTTTGCATTTTGGTCCTATTTTGTTGTCATTTTTCGGGTGGGAGTAGATGTACTTTATAGAAGAGCCATCCATACGTCAGGTATCTTACCTGTAAAATCTTTCTCTCTGTCAGTGTACTTTAGACGAAACTGATAAGCATTTCTCTCATAAATTATTGTTATATGCATTTTTGTAAAATGGGTAAAAAGTCTGACTTATCTCTGGAATGCCAAAAGTTTGTAAAAAAGTTGTTCGCCTTTTTTAGTAAGGAAAAGAGAACAAAGAAGCCATTTGTCTCATTTGATAGGGTATATCAAAGGACATCTAAAGTTGTGGGTGTGTCTTACACTTCAGTGCACCGTATTATGAATGGTAATAGGCCTTGTAAGTCAAATAGACCCACAGAAAGAGCTATAATTTTGGAAGACTTTGATCATTGTGTTATTAAAAGAACAATCCACGGTTTATACTGACAGAAAATTACTCCGACTGTCTCAATAATACATAAGGAAATAAAAGATTCTATTAAAATATCAAAGTCTAAACTTACTCTAACTCTCATTGATCTTGGATATACTTATATAAAAATAGGTGATAATCGAAGAGTTCTGTATGACCAAGTGTCTAATATCAATGATAGGTGTAATTATCTGAGAAAGATCAAATCTTTTAGGGAAGCAGGGTATGATATCGTGTAACTGGATGAAACATGGGTTAACCAAAATCACTGCACAGATTAAATGTGGCTTCCGAATGATGGGTCTGATGCCCCAAAAATACCCTCGGGCAAAGGCAAACATTTGATTGTTTTGCATGCAGGTAAGCGAAGAGAGGGTTTGATTGACGGCTGCGATTTAGTGTTTCTGACCAAATCAAAGGATGGTGATTATCACCAGGAGATGAATAGTTTTATCTTTCTTGAGTGGTTTGAAAATCAATTGATGCCTGCTCTGCAAAATTCTAGCTTGGTTGTGTTAGATAATGCAAGTTATCACAATGTTAAAACAGAAGATATGGTGTGCCCAAATTTTAGTAAGAAAAAAGCTTTTCTCCAAAACTATCTTACACAACACAACATTCCCTTTTCTGCTACTGATACCAAAAAAAACAAATAAAAGACCCCAGTAGTTTATAAAACAGATAACAGAGGTGCTTACCCTGTTCAAGGACTATCAGTAGCATGTATTATTGTTATTCGTCACATATTTTGTAATGATGCAGCATTAGATATTTAAATCATGTTTCAATGACAAAAATGACAAAGTCCAACAATTGGGCAGCACTTCCCCCTAAGAAATGTGCTTTTCAACCCCCCAACCAATGTCCCAGACCAAACAGAGATGATTTAGAGAAAAAAACAAGCGGTGCTGGAGCATGTTCCATTTATAAGATAAGAAACCATACACCATCTTGAGCAGAATTTAAATACTTAAAACATGATTTTACAAACTTTGACTCTTTGAGTAATATTTTAATCCGGAAACCTATTTTTTACTGCTTTATTAAGAACGTCAGCCGCTGCTACATTATAGGCAGGTTAAGCCCAGTAATTATTTGATATTTATTTCGCACATCATAACCTCATTTCCTCAGCCCAGTGGTTGATCTTTGTTGCTCCACTTCAGTTGACGATTTTGCAACAAACAAATTTAAAGTCATAGACATGTTGATTTCCTAGTTTTCAATAATTGCTGGTGCGTTTTCGACTCAATTTTATATGTAAATCATTTGCATACGGAGCGGTGAACCCTGCATTCTACTTTTTAAGATGAATGAAGACATGGCCACTGGTTGTGATATGAATCCTTGTATTTCTATTGTGATTTTCTATTTCTTCTTCGGGGGAATGAGGTGGTCATTGTCCCCATCAACTTATTCACTACATGCTGTGGACGCCTCATGGCAGACATTTTTAAAATGTTTTGAAACAGGCGCTTTTCGTAAGAAATAGGAATAAATTAGAGATGTTCCGAAATCATAATATTTCTTAATCATCGGAGTGCTTCAGACAATCCAGTTTTTACTACAGCTGAAGCGCTTTAAGATTCGGATTCGAGCAGAAACCGTAGTTTCCGGAACAAATCCGTAGTCCGTATTTTCAACCGAAAATCCACGTAAAACAAGATGTTGCACGCTACCTCGTGCTCAGAATACCCCCACTCGTTCATTTGTGTCAAATTTGTATATATCTCAACACTGATTACCAGAAAATAGATCACAAACTAATCTGAAACATCAAGCTCTGCAGAAAATGACTCCTGCCCTGGAAAGGTCAAATAAAAATACCTGCCAAAGTCATATACCAATTATGAAATCAATTCTTCTGATAGAAGCTGAGATATCTGTAATGAAAGTTTTCATTACGGCAAAAATGAAAAATTCTAACTATGACGAAAACAGGAAGTAGCTGTTCGGTAAACCTGGAAAGGGCAGACATGGTACAAGTCACCATGCCAAAGCCATATATCAAATATAAAATCATTTCTTCCAGTAGAAGCTGAGATATCTGTTACGAAAGTGTGAACGGACGGATGGACAAGGTGATTGCAATATAGCCCCCTCTCTACGAGTGGGGGTATAAAAAATTAGCACCCTTGATTCTCTACACAACTCTCGTTTACACTTCTACTTTAAAAGATATTTCAAATTTTCGTTATTCTAATAAAAAAATCATTACTTTAGATTGTAATATTAACAATAACAATTAGATACCTCATAAAACTGGATGTAATTTTCCATTCTCCTTGACTCTGGTATATCTGCATATATTTCTTAAACAACAACACATGGACAGTACCAACCAAGCCAAACAAATCAGTCTGAAAAAAATTGAGAAAGCATCAGAGATGCAACAGCCGAGTTGCAAGTCAAAATCATTTGGTCTTGTTTTATAAATAAGTAAGAAACTAAAGAATAAACAAGTCATGCATGTATGATGGATTGGAAATATTTTCCTATGTAATATAAATACTATTCAAGATATCAAGCTTCAGAGGACAAAAAATAAATTATGAGGATAACAGATGTTATGTTGTAGCAGTTGTTTGTTTTAGATGACAGAGGAGAAATAGTGACAAAATCATATGAATGAAAGAAGAGAAAATACACTGTTTTATTAAAACATCTTCAGATAGGGTATGGGGATGACCCCGGGCCTCAAAACTTGGGGCATTTAATTTGTCAATTCACCCTGATCATAGATATATATGGCTTAGGGGTGGGGATCTCAACCATTAAAAAGTTCACAGGTAGGGGGTGGGGCATGACCCCCTGGGGCCTGGGCTATAAGGCATTTAATTTATCTAGTCACCCTGATCATAAATATATATGGCTTAGGGTGGGGATCTCGGTCACATTTTTTTATACAGATTCCCCAGCGGGGTGGGCCTGAGCCCCGGGGATAAAAAATGATGAATGCACAACTTCACATTAGCATCTCCACCCATACCAAATATTAATTTTCTGTCTTTTGTAGTTTCAGAGAAATGTGTAATTCTCAAAATATGTACTTTTTCTATAAAAAACCATGATTTTACAAGAAAAAAACAATAGATTAACCAGAATTTCGAACTCGCTCTAAATAATAGTGTAATAATGCTTCCTACCAAAAATTATGTTGATCGGCCAAAAACTATGAGCACTATCGCGTTAACGAAGGTAGGCTAACATACGCCCGCCCACCACCAAAACATAAGCCGACTGCAACTTTGTTGCAACTCGGCTAATAAAACAATATCACAAGACTGTTTCAACCAAGTCAAACAAATCAGTGTAAAATAAAACAACTTATGGTTTGTGCCATATTAATATTAAATTACAATTTATATTTAAACTAGTTTACATTGATCTAATTCTATAAAGCACATATCTCCATTAGATCGATCACAATCAGCTTAAAGGGGAATTTGCGGTAGTGCCTACTGCCAAAATTTGTGGACGGAGCTTATCAGCAAAAATCTCCGTTGATATGAACAGCATATTTATGAAACTGTATGTCACATGACCAAAGTGACCAAGGTCACATACCTCAGAAATCTGAAGTAATTTTTGTAGGTTTTAGACTGATGAAGAATATTATTTTTAATAAGACAAAAGTTTCGTAGGGAGGAACACTAGTGACCATGCCTTTCAAATATTTTGTACCAAAAGTAACTATGAAACTGTGTATCATTGATTTTTCCTCCTCGAGATGATCGTGGCCACAGCTATTTATACCCACGCTTCCGCTTTAACTGACTTTTCAAATTTGAGTGGAACAAAGCATAGCAATATCAAAATTTACATACAAAAAATATTTTATAATTGGTCTAATACAAGAACTTTATCAGTATTGAAAATGTAGTTTTGCTTCCAGACTGTTACAGAACTTTATAGTGATTGTTTCATTCATGAAATAGAGAACAGTAGAGTCTAACTTGCCTTGATGGTCACCTTGAATTAACAGTAACCTGCTGTAAATGGTCAGTTTAAAACACTCCCGACCGAATTTACGCTTGATTTTAAATCACTAATGCAGTCAACAGTCAAAGTTTATCCATCATATCAGCTTACCAGTATTTAAAGGTTGCTTTTCATTCTAGACTTGAAGAAAATCATCTGTTATTAACTTTTGAGGTATTCACAACACATGAATGTATCATAATAAGTTATCAATTGATGGAAAAATGAACTGTAAATTGTTACAAAAACACTGTAGCATTTCAAAGCGACCACCATTTTTCAAATAAAATGCCTTCCGGTAACAGTAATACGCAAATAATTGTGGACCGGAACTGAAAATCTGGATATGAATCTTAAATCACAAAAGAATACAAGTTTGACTGTATAAATCCATATAAATGTTATTGCTACTCATACGCTGACAGTCACTAAATAATAACAAGGGCAATTCAAAGTGTGGCATATCCCTATGCCTAAAAACTTAAGCCAGTGCCCTTGACCTTTGACCTTGAAAATCAATAGGGTTCCCGATTATCTTAAGGACTAAGTATGTACCAAGTTTGGTCAAAATCCATTGAAGGATGTTGATTCTAGAGTGTTCACAAGGATGTTACGGAAGGAAGGACAGTTTTACTATAGCCCTACGCAGCTTCCTTGGCAAGGGGATAATTACCTGATAAGTCCATGGTCTGTCTGTCTGCATCTCTATACACTGGAAACCAGAGGTCTTCACTTTGGCCCTGAAGGTGGTTCCTTTTGGGTATTTAGACATGTCTATACTTTGACCAAAATCTATCAGTTGCACGCAACGATTGCTGCCACCAAAAACAGTTTTAGGATCAGTGCTGTCTTTTAACTTCGATCTAAAGTGTAATAATTAGGTTATAATCAAAGAAATCATAGGATTATTGAGCGGTCATGCATATGTGAGTTAGGGATATATGTTTAGCGTCTGTTTCAATGATTTTTCAATTGGATTTTGGAATTGTTCCAATAAAGTGGTATTTTTTTATTTTTCATTTCATTCCAATATATCCAATATGTCAGCTAACAAAGGTATTTCGAACTAGAGGCTCAGTGGGCTGAGCCTGTGTCGCTCACCTTTCATTCTGCTTTGAGAAAACTTAATACAGAACCTTGCATAGGTGCTTCCCACCAAATATCGGTTCATTTTGGCAAAGCAGTTTCAGAGAAGATTTTTAGAAATTGACCAATCTAAAACAAGAATTTCCCGTGGCAGCAATGCTTGTAAATGGATCAAAACGAAATGAGTAATCTCTATAAAGGATCTTCCATAGATACTTCTTACCAAGTTTGATATCATTTCGCCAAGCGGCTTCAGAGGTAAAGCTGTTTTAGAAACTGACCAATAAGAAACAAGACTTGCCTGTGACAGCCATATTTGTTAATGGATAGGGACGAAATGAGTAATCTTTATAGAGGACCTCCCATAGATGCATCCTACCAAGTTTCGGTTCATTTGGCCAAGAGGTTTCAGAGAAGATTTTTAAAAATAGGTCATTCAGAAACAAGAATTGCCTGTGGCGGCCATGTTTATTAAGGGATCGGAACGAAATGAACAATCACAACAGAGGACTTTCGATAGATGCTTCCCACCAAGTTTCAGTGCATTTGGCTAAACAGTTTCAGAAGGGAAGAATCTAAAAATCAGCCAATCAGAAACAAGAATCGCCTGTGGTGGCCATGTTATTTAATGGATCAGGACGGAATAAGCAATCTTTTTAGAGGACCTTCCATTGATGCTTCCTACCAAGTTTCGGATAATTTGGCCAAGCGGTTTCAGAGGAGAAGATTTTTAGAAATCGACCAATCAGAAACAAGAATTGTCTGTGGTAGCCATGTTTGTTAATGGATCGGGACGAAATGAGTAATAATTATAGAGGACCTCCAATAGATGCATCCTACCAAGTTTCGGTACATTTGGCCAAGCGGTTTCAGAGGAGGAGAATGTTTAAAATCAGCCAATCAGAAACAAGAATCGCCTGTGGCAGCCATGTTTGTTAATGGATTGGGACGGTATGAGCAATCTTTGTAGAGGACCTTCTATAGATACTTCTTACCAAGTTTTGGATCATTTGACCGAGAGGATTCAGAGAAGATTTTTAGAAATCGACCAATCAGATATAAGAATTGCCTGTGGTGGCCATGTTTGTTAATGGATCGGAACGAAATCAGCACTCTTGATAGAGGACCGCCAATAGAAGCATCCTACCAAGTTTAGGTACATTTGGTCAAGCGGGTTCAAAGGAGAAGATTTTTAAAAATACGCCAATCAGAAACAATAATTGCCTGTGGGGGCCATGTCTGTTAACAGATCGGAACGAAATGAGCAATCGCAACAGATTACTTTCCATAGATGCTTCATACCAAGTTTTGGTACATTTGGCCAAACGGTTTCAGAGTAGAAGAATTTTTAAAATCAGCCAATCACAAACAAGAATTGCCTGTGGCAGCCATGTTTGTTAACGGATTGGGATGAAATTATGGTAGCAATCTTTATAGAGGACCTTCCATAGATGCTTCCTACCAAGTTTCGGTTCAATTGGCCAAACGGTTTCAGAGGAGAAGATTTTTAAAAATGGGCCAATCAGAAACAAGAATTGCTTGTGGCGGCCATGTTTGTTGATGAATCAGAGCGAAATGAGCAATCTTTATAGAGGACCTTCCATAGATGCTTCCTACCAAGTTTCAATTCATTTGGCTGAGGGGTTTCAGAGGAGAAGATTAAAAAGTTAACGGACAACGGACGCCAACTTTGGCAAAGTGAGCCAAAAATTGAAGAAGAAAAACTTCTGTAAAATAATTCAGAAATCATTAGGCTATTTTTTCATTAATAATATGAATTCCTGTATTCACTGCTGTATGTTCCATGTTAAAATGACTAGCGCAAACTGACGATGTAACATTAGGCTTTGTGCTCAAAAACATAATAAATTTGTCAATGGTGTCGCCCATTTGCAATTCATTTTTTTTTTATTTGAATCAAAATAATTTATGTCATCCTGTAGTTAATTTGGCTCGTGATAAAATACTAATATCCGCCAACCCATGTTAAAACTCAAAACACATTCTGGCTTCCATGATTTATTTTGATTCTGATATGTCTCAGAGTACAAATACGGTAGTATACTTTGATCGGAAGACAGTAATTTATATTTATGTTTGCGGAAAATGTCGCACACAATTTATGCTGCCAAATTCGAGCAAACGATAATTCATCAACATGCACATTTACGACGGAAAAGTCAGTCACATTCACTGGCGTATGTGCGAATGAGATTATACCATCGATAAATCGCCCGTTTGTCTACAAAGCGAAAGAAGGACGTCATGTTAGAATTACAATTTTACCATGGGTAGTTTTACCACACTGCTAAGCTCCACTTAGGATAAAACCTTCATGAAAATATTACATACCCATGGTCAGATCCCCAAAAGCCACAGATGGCCAAAACTATTTCTTCAGTAAACCATCTAATATTATGTATTAAGCCTTTATTTGTCAAACATGCCTATTTTAAGTAGATCTCAATATTCACCTCTCAATAAACTTTTGACTAAAGGCAGGTTTTCACTACTCTTACAACAAACAATTTAAGTGTCTGAGAAAGCCACAAAATATTTTGAGTTTCCAATGGGGTTAGAAGTGGTTTTAGATGCTCACTGTCTTGTAACTAATTTAGTGATTTTCAATGGAAAATACATAAATTCCAACAATTGATACACAAATATATCATCATAAAATGTCCTTTTCTGTACCAAACAAGTTGTTTTAAACAATGTCCTCTTCATCTAGCAGAAAAGTATTTTACATTTGATTTGTTTAATGATAGTACAGCCCTGAGAAATCAGAACCTCAGCTATCATAGGTGACAATGCTATTTTCATTTTCTATGCTTTGAAGTTGAGTAATTTGGGGATATAAGGACAAAAACGACCGCTACAATTACATTACGAAATACAAACAATAAATAAAAAAAAATGATTTGATGGAATTTAACAACACAAATAGAACTTGAAGCCACCAAGGCTACAGAAAGATGTCTATTATCTTTGTTTTAAGTTTGAGGTAAGCCACAGAAATGGTTGGTGTGATTGTGGACAATGGTAAGCCACAGAAATGGTTGGTGTGATTGTGGACAATGGTAAGCCACAGAAATGGTTGGTGTGATTGTGGACAATCTCTTTTTAACTATATTGCTTTTTCTAAATTTGATTCAAGATATAAAACTTACATTCCGATAAAAAGAAAATTGTCTGGTTTAACATCACCGTGGATGATCTGACACTTATGTAGGTTCTCTATCATATATAACATCTCTATGGTAACGTACATAGCCATTGGCTCTCCTACTGAAGCATTGGTTTTCATAAACTTATCATTCACAAAATCCTGAAATTATATAACATCAGAATATACATATAACTGTCACTGTACATCAAGGACCTATATCCCTATCAAACATTAATACAGTAAAACACTTGGTATCTTAAAATCGAAGAGACTGTTAAATTGTATTCGAGTTACATAATGACTAGAAATATTCATACTTTAGCTAAGTATAATCTAGAAGTCAATAAATTATGTTATTATATCTCATATATTAATTACCATAAATAGATTAATTTGATTAGACAATGGGTAAAATTCAGGACACGTGATCACACAGGACAAAAATCGTATTCTGTGAAATAAAAATCATATTCCACCACTTCGGAAGCCTCACGGGCTTTCCCGCCAGAGTTATCGTTCTTTGACAGGAAAACGTAGAGGAACTTGGAACGCATCATTTGCAGGCAACCGCTACCAATGTGGTTTTTAAATATCTGAGACAACGTTCCAATGGACTTAGAATATGTTTGTCAGCAGTATTTTCCATATACAGTGGAACCTTTCTAATCCGACACACCAAGGGACCAGGGAAATGTGTCGGATTGTACAGGATGTCGGAATACTCAGGTTTAATTTTACTTAACATAATTACTTTGGGACCATAAATTTTAGTCGGATGTCACAGGATGTCGGAAAACTCAGGTGTCAGATTGCACAGGTTGCACTGTATGTGTTTTTTTTGGTTTCATTCGGTATAATAAAACATTGATAGCATGCGGGTACAGGAAATATGAAAATTTATTCACCCACGAGTAGCATATTCCCCTCGGGCGATGCCCTCGGGGAATATACTCTTGGATGAATAAATTGTCATATTTCCCTCACCAGCATGCAATAAATGTATAGTATTCACCTGCTGGAAGTAATATTCATTGGATGACGTCAATGATGTTATTAAGCATTATCGCATGTAATCAGGGCTCACGTTGGAGGGCAATTCTGGCAAAGAGGTCGCCTTGTGGCTGCTCACTTCGCTTTGTACTAGTGCTAAAAGAGAAGCGGAAGTCACCCTGTAATTTTACCAAGTTGCTTTGCTAATTTTAACTGTTTTAACAGTAAAAAATCGGTATATTTTTTACTACAAAATTTCCGTTTTTTATACCGCCATTGTAAAAGGACGTAATCGAAACAGTTATGAATATATAAACTGTACTACGGATCCGTACTCGGGAAAATAACGTCGGTATTGTTTCATTTCATTTATTTGAGGTTTGATGGCGGCTATCCAAAGGGATTGTTAACTTTGTGGATATGATTAGTTTCTTAATTAATACAAATAAGTGATTAAAGATAAGCAATATAAATAATATACACTCATTAAAATTTGATTAAATAATTAGCGATTTAACTGTCCACGACAAACTCACATGTGAAGTTTCATCAACCTGGATCAAGTAGTTTGTCTACATTGGACCTAAATGCAAATGTTAACGCAAAAATGTCAAAGTCATTCAGGCAGAAATAGTAGGTCACAGTGACCTATATTTGTGTGTGGTGTTTTTAACTGTCCATGACAAACTCACATGTGAAGTTTCATCAACCTGGACCAAGTAGTTTGTCTACATTGGACCTAAATGCAAACGTTAATGCAGAAATAGTAGGTCACGGTTACCTATATTTGTGTGCTATCACATAAAATATCTGAAAACAGCTTAATAGATCAATAATCGTACATATTATTAAATGCAAAGATAATTCATTGCAAAATAAGATTATACAATCTCTATATATTTGCAAACCTCAATTTACGATAAATCTGATTCTTTTCCCTTTACTCTCAACTTCATCGTTAAATTTCAAATATGGCGGATATCACTTCGTTAACCAGACACGAAAAGTTAGTCTGCCACAAGTAGAACACGGTAAAAATGTATCCCCCTTTGTTGAGGGTTTGAGACAATTCCAAATTTCTGTATATTCATGTTTACATCTTTCTCTTATCAATGGCAGTGACTTCTTTAAGCTCAGTCCCCTGCTCGCGTTTGGCATTCCGCCATTAATTTTCAGACACATGTTACTAGATCATCAAAGTATTTGTAAGGATAATGGATATACAATAATTTTAAACCGCTCAAACGACAAAGATTCAGTGTTGCGTTCGGATATCTACCATAAGAAACAAGAGTACTTTCTGGCGATTTTTTTTCACCAGTGTTGGCGTAGAAATAACTTATGAGGACGTAGAGCGTAATTTAGGGGTCAAAAGTGGTAGAAACTACGCTGAAATCGTAGTGGTAAACAGGTATGCATATTCCGATGCTGTTTGTTTCCGTGATATAAGGTGTCACTTAGGGACAATTCCTTCAATCGTAACTTTTTATATATGTGCTTGTCGTAGAAGGCGACTATAGCAGGGTCACCTGTCGGAATCCCGGGGAATAAAAATAGGACTAACTTGTCGTCGGAGGAGACAGAAAAACAGGTTCCCGTGTTAAGTCGTTGCCCATGTTGACCCATCCCAGAGTCCCCTCTTTCTGATTTTTTGCTTACAAACTTTTCTCATCATGAATATGATTGAAATATTGCTTGCTGGACCTTAAGCAATCAATCAATCAATTCACACACATTATTGTATCCAGCTCTATTGATGTGTCGACATTGCTTTTTAACATAAATATTCCATGATAAAGGGCGGGGGACACTGATACGCTCTTCTTTTTGTTTTTTCCTTTTTTTTCTGTATTCATTTATTTCATCTTTCTTTACAATAGTGAATTTTCTTGACTGGACTCGGCTACACGCTACTTACCGGTTCATCATGACTGTATCCAGGTTTTTATGGAGTCCGTGTTGTACATATATATATGTTTTTTTTTAGTTCTTGTGTGGCCCTGCCAATTGTTTGTCCGTCTATGATATCGTGTTTCCGATGTTCTGGACCTTTCTTTAGTGAGTAAATGGTTCGGTTTCTGGCCCCATATTACACATATTATAGTGTTAACTTTCAAAGAAATAAAGCACTTGTCGGACTATCGGACTGTCGGATTATAGGTCGGACCCCGATGAAATCAAGTGTCTGTGATTTTGAAAGGATAAAGATTCATAGTCTAGATAGACCCTTTATCATGACATGCATATGGAGAATACATGGTTCTAAACCCTATATTTTTAGGTGGAGTTTGGTTTTTCACACTTTCATTTGGAGGGGGTGGGTGGGTGGTCTGAGCCAAATGAAAATACCTTCATTTGAAAAAAACTGTCACATTTTGAGACAATCCCTTATACTAAAGCAGCAATGGACAATTGAAGAAATTTCTATTTTTAGTAACAGCAGCCATCTTGAATGGAGGGCGGTCGGAACTAAAAGTAACAACACTTGATAAGGACCTTCCAAGGAACATTTCTGCCAAGTATGGTTCCAATCCATCCAGTGGTTCTTAAGAAGAAGTTTGTTTTACATATTTCCCATAGGGTCGCTATGTTAAATTTCGGATGTTCCCCATTTTACTNCCGGAATTGCACCCCCTGTTAGTGTTAGTATATTTTTATTGCTTTAATTAAAAAAAAATAACACCAAGAACATCGATAATTTCAGTCTTCTTATTCAGGAAAAACCTACAGCAAAATAAAGGTATACTGTCAACAAAATCGTCATTTTTATCGGAGAAGAAGATCTTTGAAATTTCAGCCAATCAGAGGCAGCCATATTGGATAACCGATCAGAACAAAAAATAACAACAATTGATCAGAACCTTGTCAGGAACATTTCTGCCAAGTATGGTTCCAATCCATTCAGTGGTTCTTGAGAAGAAGTTTGTTTTACATATTTCCCATAGGGTCGCCATGTTAAATTATGTCCCCTGCTGGCGGCCATCTTGGATTTTCAATCCGTCCAAAAAGTAACAACACTTGATTAGCAGCTTGCAATGATCATTCATGACAATTTTCAATTCCATCCTCCATGTAGTATCAGAGTCAGAAGAAGATCATTAAAAATTTCAGCCAATCAAGAGGGTTTTATGGCCCCTGGCAGCCATGTTGGATAACCGGTCGTAACAACACTTGGTTAGACCATGCAAATGAACATTCCTGCCACGTTTGGTCCTATTTGCTTCAGTGGTTCTCTAGAAGAAGATTGAAATGTTTACGGACGGACGACGGACTCCAAGTGATGGCAATAGTTCACATGACCCTTCGGGTCAGGTGAGCTAAAAATACGGTAATGTAGAGGCCTGAACTATCAATATACTGTAGAAAACCACAGTAATCACTGTGTAGCATCACCATCGGATATAGGTACCTCGTGAAGTCAGGTAAGATCAAATTCTTTCTTATTTCCATCATATTCTACGTTTTGCTGACAAGTAAAGTTTTGTGATATTGATTCCTAATAATGTAGCTACTATTTAGGGCTGATTATGATCCATAATTGGCTTTTTCTCGCTTCAAATCGTCAGAATCGGACTGGGTGGTACCTGTTCAAAGAAGCATGTGACGAGTTCAAAGTTGCAAAAAACATGTTTATCCTTCAACTATTCATTTGACATTTTTATAGAACAAAGTTTTATCATATTTAAGCTTGAACAACACTGTATTTCGAAATAAACTATTGTTTTCACAGAGAAATTCATGTAAATAAAGCAATATCGCTGTACGGCCAATAGCAAAGTATCTATTCCCCGTACAGTAAATAACTATTCGCCGTACAATTTATCTGCTTGATTTACATGAATTTCTCTGTGTAAACAATAGTTTATTTCGAAATAGTGTTGTTCAAGCTTAAATATGATAAAACTTTGTTCTACAAAAACGTCAAAGGAATAGTTGAAGGATAAACATGTTTTTTACAACTTTGAACTCGTCACATGCTTCTTTGAACAGGTACCACCCGGTCCGATTCTGACGATTTGAAGAGAGAGAGAGCCAATTATGGATCATAATCAGCCTTAAATAGTAGGCTACATTATTAGGAATCAATATCACAAAACTTTATTTGTCAGCAAAACGTAGCATATAATGAAAATAAGAAGAATTTGACCTTACCTGACTTCACGTTTGTTTTTCCACCCGCTTCGAGGGTACCTATATCCGGTGGTGATGCTACACAGTGGTAATTAATAGCAATATAAAAGTTCTAGCATAATATAATACTTACATATCCAAAAAATAGAGTGAGTTATTGTTGTCAAATGCCAAGTGAGCATTTTTTTCCCCAGCTATATCATGCAAAAACAAGTTTCATTTCAATAAGATGATGATGAAGTTCGTTTTGTACAAGAACAATGTGCTTATTTGGATTTTTATAGTGCTAGCTCACTGAAACAACAGTTTGCGGGTAGAAATGTTGCTGCACTCTGACACCCATCCCCATTCCTAGACAACATTTTCTTTGCTATTGCTCCTTAATGTTGCTTGATTAGCGGAAAAGTAGAAAATACCAATTTTGATAGTCTTTAGTTTGACGTAACTGTTGCTCAAACTCACAATCTACCATATTCAAGGAGAGCACTCTAACCATTACATAACAAATGTGGTTCCAAATTTTTTTATTTACATTCAAATCATCATATTTTAGAAGAAATATGATTAAGCATTTTAAACAAAAATTAAGTTGAGATTCATAAACAACAACAAAGATATTATGTTTACAATATTTTTTTACCAGAAGTGTTCCTTGTGCATGGTAATCTGTCAATATACAGCTACAGTTGTTAAAGAAATATCCTTTCCTGGCACACATCATAGCTGGCCTCTGAAATATTACAATCAAATTGAGATACAATTAAGTTGTATTCACAAAGTATAACTAGAACTGTGAGTGAACTCACTGAGTGATATCTCCCACTTGCAGCTTAGTAGGAGTTGCACTTACAAGGTACATGCCCTTCCCCCCCCTTTTCGTGAAAGTATAAGTTGAATTATCTCCCCTTTTAAATTTTGGACAGCAACCATATTCCTTCATGCACATCTACAGGTAATGTACTACAAGTGTGTAAAGTTTCATAAAAATCCAATACGCCATTTAGGAGGAGTTGCGTTTACAAGGTACATGCCCTCCTCCCCCCCCTTTTCGTGAAAGTATAAGTTGAATTATCTTCCCTTTTAAATTTTGGAACAGCAACCATATTCCTTCATGCAGATCTGCAGGTAGTGTACGACAAGTGTGTAAAGTTACATAAAAATCCAATATGCCGTTTAGGAGGAGTTGCACTTACAAGGTACATGCCCCCCCCCCCACTTTTCGTGAAAGTATAAGTTGAATTAGCTCCCCTTTTAAATTTTGGACAGCAACCATATTCCTTCATGCACATCTACAGGTAGTGTACTACAAGTGTGTAAAGTTTCATAAAAATCCAATCAGCCGTTTAGGAGGAGTTGCGCTTACAAGGTATATGCCCCCACCCCCTTTTTTTGTGAAAGTATAAGTTGAATTATCTCCCCTTCCAAATTTTGGACAGCGACCATATTTCTTCATGCACATCTGCAGGTAGTGTACTACAACTGTATAAAGTTTCACAAAAATCCAATAAGCCGTTTAGGAGGAGTTGCGCTTACAAGGTACATGAACGGACGGACGGACTAATGGAGAGGGTACTTGTCAAGATGAAGACTTTTGGGGTGCAAATTTGTGCAGAATGGTTTTACGGGTAGCATCTTTCTTGGCCATGCAGTGGGCACATTACGTCGAAACAACTCGGAAACGACTGATTGATCACGTAGATTTGTCTGGTATCCTAATCAAGGGAGATAAAATTGAGCAGGGACCCAGACTATTAAATTGAAATTTTACGATCTTGGCCGTCTTGGTCGTCCATGTCCGCTCATCCGTTACTTGTGAGCTGTATTGATTTTATCTATCACTCATGAGCTTACAATGTCCATACTGGTGATTTTCAAATGTGATTGGTGGGTTGCATTTCTCCCCACAAGTCTTGTTTGTACCTTAAAATCAACTCACAAGTACCCTCTCATGAGAGCGGACAGACGGACAGGGTGATTCCTATATACCCCCAAACTTTGTTTGAGGGGGTATAACTACATTGTATATTGGAAATGCATGAAAACGTGAAAGTCCCATAACTCCTACAAAAATTGTTGAATCAAAATGGTGGGATATGATTGACTACACATCATGGTTTTACGGGTAGCATCTTTCTTGGCCATGCAGTGGGCACATT
>MJUT01053676.1:245744-256430 GCA_002080005.1 Gigantidas platifrons
ATGGTTTTACGGGTAGCATCTTTCTTGGCCATGCAGTGGGCACATTACGTCGAAACAACTCGGAAACGACTGATTGATCACGTAGATTTGTCTGGTATCCTAATCAAGGGAGATAAAATTGAGCAGGGACCCAGACTATTAAATTGAAATTTTACGATCTTGGCCGTCTTGGTCGTCCATGTCCGCTCATCCGTTACTTGTGAGCTGTATTGATTTTATCTATCACTCATGAGCTTACAATGTCCATACTGGTGATTTTCAAATGTGATTGGTGGGTTGCATTTCTCCCCACAAGTCTTGTTTGTACCTTAAAATCAACTCACAAGTACCCTCTCATGAGAGCGGACAGACGGACAGGGTGATTCCTATATACCCCCAAACTTTGTTTGAGGGGGTATAACTACATTGTATATTGGAAATGCATGAAAACGTGAAAGTCCCATAACTCCTACAAAAATTGTTGAATCAAAATGGTGGGATATGATTGACTACACATCATGGTTTTACGGGTAGCATCTTTCTTGGCCATGCAGTGGGCACATTACGTCGAAACAACTCGGAAACGACTGATTGATCACGTAGATTTGTCTGGTATCCTAATCAAGGGAGATAAAATTGAGCAGGGACCCAGACTATTAAATTGAAATTTTACGATCTTGGCCGTCTTGGTCGTCCATGTCCGCTCATCCGTTACTTGTGAGCTGTATTGATTTTATCTATCACTCATGAGCTTACAATGTCCATACTGGTGATTTTCAAATGTGATTGGTGGGTTGCATTTCTCCCCACAAGTCTTGTTTGTACCTTAAAATCAACTCACAAGTACCCTCTCATGAGAGCGGACAGACGGACAGGGTGATTCCTATATACCCCCAAACTTTGTTTGAGGGGGTATAACTACATTGTATATTGGAAATGCATGAAAACGTGAAAGTCCCATAACTCCTACAAAAATTGTTGAATCAAAATGGTGGGATATGATTGACTACACATCATGACCAATTATCCTACCAAATATGAAAGCTATGTATGCATAATAAGCTTTGGGTGCTGGCTAGTTTCTATGAAATGGTATAAGCAACAAGGAATCTCTCAGAAAACTTCAGATAGGAATTTTTCTAAGGAATCCATTTTTTCCAAAGAATCCAATGGAAAAAACTGCATACAAATATGGGGGTAAATGTGTTGTGAGAACGGAATCATTACTTATAATAATTACTTACAACATCCACAACACTGTTTAGTTCAGTCAATCTATCATGTATTTCACTACAGATGTAAAACTCCCAAGGACAGGCTGGAGATTGTACCTGAAATACCATTCAATATTATTAAATATGGTGCAGGGATCACTTTGGGCCGCGCCACCGCGCCATAGTCGCGCTAAAATTTGATATGGCCCATTAAAAAATGATGTGTGCACCAGTAGGGCGCATTACCGTCACGTATGATCCATACATCATTGTACATCGTGCGCCGTTAACCGGGATCTGCATACTTATTTTGTTTCATCCCGGGAACGTAATCAGGCGAAAAAGTAAATCAGTTGTATAATCATCCGATACTCTCGGTGCTTTTCATACTCAGGTCTCGAATATAACGAAAGTTGTCGAATGACAACAAAATGCCTCCCAAAAAGGCAAGATTTGAAAAAAATCAACCAAATATATCATTTTCAAGTCGTCAGAGAAGGAAAATCCTTGGTCAGAAGATGAAACGGACACAGGTACAACCACAGAGGCGAATGAGCCTATTGAGGTCGATGATGACATATCACACGAAGCCAGCGAAAACAAAGAACAAGGAAAGTTTCAGTCCCGTTGGGCCAGTTTATACACGTGGTTAACATACGACAAAGATAAAAACAAAATGTACTGCAGTAAATGCATTAGCATTGGAGCAAACAATACTATGACAGCTGGTTGTGATAATTTTAAAACATCAACACTCACTCAGTCATGGACTTTAGCAGTGGTCCGGTGGCCCACAGCCAATGAAAATTGATTCGGACCAGTGACTTTTGCCAAATTTTTTCAATACAATCTATATCAATATTCTAATTTTGAAGTTTTCGGGTCAGTAAATTTGAAACTCTAATTTCGAAGACTGCTCACTAGGTATGCAGCTAGTGCTGACTACCAAAAAGTCATCATAGCACCAAAAGAAAGATCCGATCTCTCAACTTCTGTCAATAGGGTCTGTAACAAGGAAGAAAATGCTGTAATAGTTGAATTAAAAACTGCATATTTCCTTGCATAAGAAGGTATTGCTTTGTCAAAATACACTAATATGATGAAATTTTTGAAGGAGGTGGGAACACCAAATTTGGATTCTTTATATGTAAACAAAAGAGCAGACTACAGTTCATACAATACTGCTGTTGATTTATTGACTGCACTTTCAGATGTAATTGATGAAAATATTTAAAAAAAAAAAAAAAAAATCCATGAATCTCCAGTTCTCACAATTTTAACAGATGAGAGTACGGACTTTATTGTTCATCACAAACTGTGCCCGTGTTGTATATACATGTATGCCATGTTGAGATGAGAATGTTATGACTTTCATTCTGATATTGGAAATAAGGTTCTAAATTACAAGGTTTATTGCCTCTAGAATTGCTTAAATTGCTGAAAATTGGTTTTGGGTCAGGGCCCCATACCCCGGCCTAATGGCACATTACTTTTGATGATGATGGGCCTTTGGCCCATCATCATCAAAAGCTAGGGTGATCCCTGTGGTGTCTATTAGAACAGCTATGTAAAGCACAATTTGAGATATTTCTTAAATGGTATAAAATTCCTATTTCAACTCAGAAATGTGTCTTTTATGATGCACATGTCACATGTCCTTAATCCACTGACAAAGTTGGGCATCTCAATGTTGGGGGTAATCAAGTATGCCAGTTAATTCAATTTAAAATCAGAGAAGATGTTTTTGTTGTAATTAAGTACACACATCTTTATACCCTGTTTTTGTTGTAATTAAGTACACACACCTTTATACAATGTTTTTGTTGTAATTAAGTACACACACCTTTATACAATGTTTCTGTTGTAATTAAGTACACACACCTTTATACTATGTTTTTGTTGTAATTTAAGTACACACACATTTATACCATGTTTTTTGTTGTAATTAAGTACACACACCTTTATACAATGTTTCTGTTGTAATTAAGTACACACACCTTTATATGATGTTTCTGTTGTAATTAAGTACACACACCTTTATACAATGTGTCTGTTGTAATTAAGTACACACACCTTTATACCATGTTTTTGTTGTAATTAAGTACACACACCTTTATACCATGTTTTTTGTTGTAATTAAGTACACACACCTTTATACAATGTTTCTGTTGTAATTAAGTACACACACCTTTATACCATGTTTTTTGTTGTAATTAAGTACACACACCTTTATACCATGTTTTTGTTGTAATTAAGTACACACACCTTTATACCATGTTTTTGTTGTAATTATTTACACACACCTTTATACAATGTTTTTGTTGTAATTAAGTACACACACCTTTATACCATATGTTTTTGTTGTAATTAAGATATAAGTGTCAATTTGCTAATTCATGTAAATTGTTGTATTACAGACGTTACCTTTAGAGCCATATTTTCTTGTCTGTCATCACAGCAACCTAAATCAAATATTGATACCATATACACTTTAGCATTGCCTCCTTTACCAATTATTTTCTGAGCAATGTAGGTATCGTCTCCTGTAAAATAAAAATGTTTCATTTACATATATACATGTGCACTGTATAAAAACAAGAATTTACAAACTTTAAGGGTGTAGACCTGGATTACCCTAAATTTTTCTCATCATTCAATTTTTTTTTAATTTGCATCATGGAATGGTTATGTCTAAATACATTATCTGCCAAAGTTTCAAATAAATTCACCGTGCCGTTTTTTTCATAGCACATCCTAAATATAGCAATTTTGGGGGTATTCTTGACGCCAGATGGTAGTACTAGTTTCGGAAGATTCTAATAGATATGCACATTTATTTCTGATTGAATGGGAATATTTTGGCTTTAATACACTTGAGATTGTTGTTGTTGAATAAATATGAAATATCTAGCATATCTGAATTTCCTGTTTGGAGATATTCACGTGCAAAACAGTGGAAAAGGCAAAAAAGGGGGGATGCCCTAAGGACCACCTTGGTATTAAAAATCGGATTAAAAAAATTACTGTCAATTAATTTTCACCAAAAATGTCACACTAAAGAATAGATATATAGACATCATTGCACCAAATTTTACAAACTTTTACCGTCATATTTTTAAACTATTTAAATTTATGTCTTTCATGGATGGCACCCAGAAAAAAAATGAAATTGTCGAGGAAAGTTATCACACACCCACTCTTTGCTAGTTTCTTTGTTTGTGAGATAAATAAAAGAACCGCTTAGCGCGACGTATCCCCCCGCACTTGCATAATATTTAGTTTTATATATTTATAGAAAGCAGCCTTGCAGTCTTAAAAGTATAACATACTTACAAGCCACATGCAAAGATTATTCAAATCTATCCATGTTTACTAAAGTTATCACGTAAACAAGACACAATTCTCAAAATTTGTGATTTTTCAACCAAAAACTAACATTTTCCCCCAAAATCCTTGTTTCAAATATTTCCATGTTAGAACCCATCCAAGATAATGATAATTACAAGCCACTTGCAAAATATTATTCAAATCTATCCATGTTTACTAAAGTTATCGCGTAAACAAGACACAATTCTCAAAATTGGTGATTTTTCAACCAAAAACTAAGATTTTCTCCCAAAACCCTTGCTTCATATATTTCCATGTTAGAACCCATCCAAGATAATGATAATTACAAGCCACATGCAAAAAATTATTCAAATCTATCCATGTTTACTCAAGTTATCGCATAAACAAGAAAGTGTGACAGATGGACAGACAGACAGACGGACAGAGAGCCGCTATTACTATATCCCCTCACCGCTATTGCGGGAGGATAAAAAATAACTAGTTACCAATAACAAAAAGCTTTTGAATTCTTATAATTGACACAGTGGATGTCCAAATTACCAAATGACTGCATTTGTCTTTTTTATTTTAATGTCAGCTAGAGAGGGGGAGGGGTGGTTTGAGGGTGACTCTACTTGATTAATTCATTAAAAACAAAAAACACAGACAGCCATGCAGCTGTATTGTTAAATTCCTTCAAATTCTGTGCTCCAGTTGTATTCATTTGATTCTGGTCTATTCTTTAGTTGTCTTTAGGAGAAGGGCGGCAGTATAAGAGATGATCAGATATTACAATTTTTTTCCCAAACATAGCTTTCTATTTTTTTACTACCATTTAAAATGAATTTGCTCTATAGTTTCATAATATCTAAGATTCTGGTGTATATATTTAATTTTTTTAGACAAATCCTTGAAATTCAATAGAAAAAGGTTGTCACCCAAATTGTATTACATTTATGGCATTTTTGACAACATATTTCGATGAACATTTTTTCTAGAAAGAGATATTTCAATGATATCTTGTGGGCACCGGCATATAATAATAACACACTGCCTGACACTGGTATAAGCAGCAATAAGATATAAAAAATATTAGGAGCACAGCTATGGAAAGGTAAAAGGAAACTGAGGAGTCATTTTTTTAACTGGCCATATCCAATGTAAACAATCTTTGTCACCAAGAAGCTTGGAATTGAGGGGGAATTTTTCAAATGCACAGATGATCATATATTTGAGAAGACACTGAAAATAGAGTTATCTCCCATACCCTAAGCCTACACCCTTAAATATTTGTCCACATAATGTTGTATTTGTTCCTCTACAGAAGCATATGAATATTGTCATTAGTGCAAACCTTAAATATATTCCTACCAAATTTTGTTTCATTTGACCAGGCAGTTTCAGAGGAGAAGATTTTTAGAAATTGGCCAATCAGAAACAAGAATTGCCTGTGGCGGCCATGTTTGTTGAAAGATCGATACGAAATGTGCAATCTTTATAGAGAACCTTCCATAGATGCTTTATATTAAGCTTCCGTTGATTTGGCCAAGTGTTTTCAGAGAAGAAGATTTTTTAGTAATCGACCAATCAGAAACAAGAATTGCCTGTGGCAGCCATCTTTGTAAATGGATTGGGGCGAAATGTACCATCTTTATAGAGGACCTTCCATAGATGTATCCTACCAAATTTTAGTTCATTTGGCTACTTGGCTTCAGAAGAGGAGATTTTTAGAAATAACAAGAAACAAGAATTATGAGTGGTGGCCATGTTTGTTAACTGATCGAGGACGAAATGAGCAATCTTTATAGAGGACCATCCATAGATGCTTCCTATCAAGTATTGGTTCATTTGACCAGGCGGTTTCAGAGGAGAAGATTTTTAGAAATTGGCCAATCAGAAACAAGAATTGCTAGTGGTGGTCATGTTTGTTAACGGATCAGGACGAAATTTGCAATATTTATAGTGAACTTTCCATAGATATTTTATATTAAGTTTCCATTCATTTGGCCAAGCATTTTCAGAGGAGAAGATTTTTTAGTAATCGACCAATCAGAAACAAGAATTGCCTGTGGCGGCCAGCTTTGTAAACAGATTGGGGCGAAATGTACAATCTTAATAGAGGACCTTCCATAGATGTTCCTACCAAATTTCAGTTCATTTGGCTACTTGGTTTCAGAGGAGATTTTTTAGAAATAACAAGAAACAAGAATTATGAGTGGTGGCTATGTTTGTTAACTGATCGAGGACGACATGAGCAATCTTTATAGAGGACTATCCATAGATGCTTCCTATCAAGTATTGGTTCATTTGACCAGGCGGTTTCAGAGGAGAAGATTTTTAGAAATTGGCCAATCAGAAACAAGAATTGCTAGTGGTGGTCATGTTTGTTAACGGATTAGGACGAAATGTGCAATCTTTATAGAGAACCTTCCATAGATGTTTTATATTAAGTGTCCGTTCATTTGGCCAAGCATTTTCAGAGGAGAAGATTTTTTAGTAATCAACCAATCAGAAACAAGAATTGCCTGTGGCGGCCATCTTTGTAAACGGATTGGGGCGAAATGTACAATCTTTATAGAGGACCTTCCATAGATGCTTTCTACCAAATTTCAGTTCATTTGGCTACTTGGTTTCAGAGGAGGAGATTTTTTAGAAATAACAAGAAACAAGAATTATGAGTGGCAGCCATGTTTGTTAACTGATCGAGGATGAGCAATCTTTATAGAGGACCATCCATAGATGCTTCCTATCAAGCTTCGGTTCATTTGACCAGGCGGTTTCAGAGGAGAAGATTTTTATAAATCGGCCAATCAGGCTAAACAAGAATTGCCTTTGGTGGCCATGTTTGTTAATGGATCAGGACGAAATGCGCAATCTTTATAGAGGACCTTCCATAGATGTTTCCTACCAAGTTTCAGTTCATTTGGCAGTGATTTCAGAGTAGAAGATTAAAATGTAAAAAGTTAATGGACGACAGACAACGGACAACAAAGTGATGGCAAAAGCTCACATTGCCTTTGGCAAGGTGAGATAACAATGATCACAGGAATGAATAACAATAATATAATGAACAAGGGTAACGCAAAGCGTGGCATATCCCCTCGCCTAAAAATTTGTCCTCTGACCTTGAAAATCAATAGGGTTCCAGATTCTCTTCAGGACTAAGTATGTACTAAGTTTGGTCAAAATGCATTGAAGGATGTTGATTCTAGAGTGTTCACAAGGATGTTACAGGGTAAAAATTTGACCCTGTGACCTTGACCTTGAAAAATCAATAGGGTTCCAGACTCACCTAAGGACTAAGTATGTACCAAATTTGGTCAAAATCCATTGAAGGATGTTGATTCTAGAGTGTTCACAAGGATGCTACGTGGTAAAAAAAATTGACCCAGTGACCTTGACTTTTGACCTATGAACTTGAAAATCAATAGGGTTCCAGATTCTCTTAAGGACTAAGTATGTACCAAGCTTGGTCAAAATCCACTGAAGGATATTGATTCTAGAGTGTTCACAAGGATGTTACAGGTAAAAATTAGACAGTGACCTTGACCTTTGACCTTGAAAAACAATAGGGTTTCAGACTCACTTAAGGATTAAGTATGTACCAAGTTTGGTCAAAAATCCATCGAAGCCTGTTGATTCTAGAGTGTTCACAAGGATGTTACGGAAGGACGGTAGTGTTACTATATCCCTTCGGAACTTCGTTGGTGAGGGATAATAACTGAACAAAAATATTACCAAGATTTATCATATCATCAAGTCTGATATCATGCATACGCTCATCTATCTGTACATAATTTGACCTTGAAATGAGAGGTTTAGATAAAGATATTACCAAGATTTATCATATCATCAAGTCTGATATCATGCATACGCCCATCTATCTGTACATAATTTGACCTTGAAATGAGAGGTTTAGATAAAGATATTACCAAGATTTATCATATCATCAAGTCTGATATCATGCATACGCTCATCTATCTGTACATAATTTGACCTTGAAATGAGAGGTTTAGATAAAGATTTCAAGTGTTTCTCAATATCTTTTTCATCAAACGGATTCCTTGATTCCAGTTGCAGCCGAACTGATGGGGAGGGTATGTATTTGGTAGTGTCTATGACATGCGATGATTGGTTCAAATCTTCATATTTCGGAGCAGCTAATACTGATTCTGTTTCCATGGCATGATGATGTGACTTCTGTGTATGTGACATACTGAGGCCGTTAGACTGTCCATGATGATCAGACCCCTCTTCATTACTTCCTTCCATAATGGGACTGGAAAATGAAAGTGAATAATAGTTAAAGGTTTGGGTTTATGGTGTTTAACGCCACTTTCAACAATATTTCAGTTACATCATGGTGGTCAGTTTTATTGATGGGGGAAACCGTAGTACCCGGAGAAAACCACTGACCTGTTGCAAGTCACTGACCAACTTTATCACATAATCACACGGGGTTCGAACTCACTTTAGTGGTGATAGGCACTGATTGCACAGGTAGTTGTAAATCCAACTACCATATGATTACGATCACAACTATCCCTAATAATAGTGAAAATTGGAATGTCGAAACACAGAGGCTCACCTGGATATATACACCTGTCAATATGTAAACAGGTCGATCTCAGTTTTAACCCTGGTGGCAAGTAAGATACCAATTGGACTTACAGATTATTACAAAACAAGAAACGTCCCAGTGCATTTAGACGAATATTGAGATGCAGATTTCCATATACGAACATATTAAGTATGGAAATTTATATTTTGCATAATAGACGATGAGAAAAATTGAACAAAATTCTTTTGACTATAAGAATTTTCATTCAAAACATTTCCTATGGCTCCATACATGATTGTGTCCCCTTCTGATGGTGACTTTTTTTTATTTGTTATTGAACGAATAACATGTTTCTTTGAACAAAATGTATTACTTTTTAAGGAAGTAAAAATCAAAATATATAAGGAATCAATCAATAAAAACAATCTCGTTATTTGGTAAAGATACTCAGGCGACACAGTGACCACTGAAAAATGCAAAGTGACTTGCACTTCTCTTTGGACCATGAGAAAGCAGTGATAACCTTCAAAAGGCAACTTCTTCACCCAAATCTCTCAGTAGCATGAGCCCTGATCACATTTATTTGTGAATTTGCAATACCGTAAATCATTAAACTTCTTCTGAATATAAATACAATATTTAATGTCAGTGTATATCTGGAGAGAAATGTTACCTTAAATTTTGACTTTCCTCTTCTGGGCCTGAGGAATGAAAACAACTTTGACTGCTAGTGTATATCTGTAGAGACCTTTTAGCATCAGATGGTTCAATACTATTATTTCTGGACATATCATTGAGAGGGTCTGGAGGTTTGTCTCTGTTGAATGGTGTAGAGGCTATCCGTGCAGCAGCTGCAAAACTCTGATTAGTTCCAATAGGACATATGGTGAAATCATCTCTTGCTTGTGACTCAATAGATTCCATCTTACCTTCATATTCCATATTCTGAACAATAAATATAACAAGTGTCAATATAACAATACAAGCCAGAAATTTAATGTCATATCATTACACAGAAAACTTCCTTTCTTCTACTCTAGAACAACTTCGGTGGTGTATTGGTTAGCATGCACACGTCGAGTGCGGTAGATCGTGGGTTCGAGCCCCGGTCAGGTCAAACCAAGACTATAAAATTTAAAATTGGTATTTGTTGCTTCTCCGCTAAGCACGCAGCATTAAGGAGAAAGAGCAAAGATGGGTTGGCTCGGAATCAGGATAATGTGTCCAAGTGGGGCGACATGTCTATCCATGGACAGTTGTTTCAGTGAGCTACACTATAAAAAATCCAACTAAGCGGACCACATCGTCATCTCATTGAAAATTGACTTGTTCTCGCCAGGATATAACTGAATATAAAAGGCCGTTGGCCACTGGTCCCCCCGACGCCAAGGTTATATCGTAAGATTAAATTTTGAAACTACTGTAAACTAGAGGTTAGGTGAGCCTGTATCACTCATAATTCTGAAAGGGGACCATCCAAGGACCATTTTGAAGTAAAAAAAGGGGAGTAACTCTGGTTAGATTTGTCGAAAAATCATCATTATCGAACTTGACCTAGATATTCATGAGATACAATTACATACCAAACCTAGTTTCAATCTGACT